>QVTF01003429.1:0-26827 GCA_003573665.1 Oxygymnocypris stewartii
ATAAAAGCTATTTCAAAATATTATAGAGATTAATTATTATATTCTTATATTTTGTAAGAGGAATTTTAACTTTAAAAATTTAATGAAAATCAGAATTGTTGCCTAAATATTAACATAAAAAACTAAACCAAGCAAACTAAAATTACTTACACTATAACTGAAATAATACTACTAATTAAATATAAAAAATGAAATTACTACAACATTAAAATTTAAATTAAAACTAAAATATAAAATCTAATTTAATAATAAATTAAGTAATATAAATAATACAATTGTACATTATAGAAACTACATAGCAACACCCTAAAAACCAGCCAGAAAACCTGGCAACCACTGAATACATAAAAATGTAAACTATTTTTAAAAACTATTACAGTACACCATAGCAACAACCGGGCAACACCTTGGCAACCACACAGAACACCCAAGCAACACCCTAACAACCAGCCAGAACAACCTGGCAACCACACAGAACACCCTCGTATTGTGGCAAGAATAACTCATATTTACTTTTAGTAAATGTATAATATAACTTTTTTTGAACTGTATTTTTTTATTTCTGACCTAATTTTCCTGGTCTGATCCATGTCAAACCCCGGGTTACACACACATGGAACAGGTGTGAACTGCACACACAAGATGAGGTTAAAAAGAGCACCGATTCTTGACTTTTCAATCCATGTCAGCTCCTCATCACTCCTTTCTGCTTTATGCTCGTACTAACGTCCATAAGCCTCCTGCTTGCATGAGGGAACGTGATGGATTTCATAGTCAAGGTGCTGCTTTAATCCAATTTTAATCCATCTCCCCGGGCCGGAGTTTGAGATGGCTTTTATTTCTTTTGTCAGGTTACTGCTGAGAATGAAGCCCATTCTCATTTTTCATTCATACTAACGTGTACAAAAGAGTTGTGTGCACACAAAAGCGCATTAATAAAAGATACGTAATAATTTGTTTAAGAAGGGGTAGTGCAATCTACCAAAACCTACATACAGTGTATATATATATAACAAGTCACATACTGTATACTGTATATTTCATCTATATTTAAACAAAGTGTAAACAAATTTGTTTTATATTTGTTGAAACAAAAATAGATTTTAAGTAATATTTAAATATATTTAAATAATATAAAACCTTATCTAAATTGGATATATTGTTATATTTATTTTTCTTTGTTTAATTTAGATAAATCAATTGTATTTAAATATACAAATGTTATAAATTATATTTAAATCATATACTAAACTTTGTATACATCCTTTATTCATTCATTTATTTATTATATACTGTAGAAATTTTCTTATTAAATACATCTATCAAAATTATATTATTTGTTTATTTATTATTTTGATGTTTAAATACATTTTAATGATATACTAGGCATAATGTACATTTTATTTATTACATGTATTATAATATACATGAATGTGTATATTAAATAAAGAAAAATAAAATATCTAAATCATACAAAACTTTACATACATTTAATGTATTTATATATTTTCTTTATTATCTACATTTATGTAAATCAATATTATTTAAATATTAAACGTTTATAAAATGATATTTAAATAATACTAGACGTTGTATAAATTATGTATTTATTTACATACATTTGCATATTAAATAAAGAACAATAATAAAAACATTTGTATAAATATTAAACATATTTAAGTACATCAAAATTATAATTATTATATTTAGGTATTTAATTATTTTGATATGTATAAATATATTTAACATAAATTTGTTATATTAAATAAAAAAAATTAAAAAAATCTATGTTCAATTTATGTAAAGTTGTATAGATGTATAATCTATTTTAAATATAATTGTTTTTGTTGTTATTTAAATGTATAAATTACAAATATATATATATATATGTATATTTATGATTTTTCTATATTAAAATATATGTAAATAATATACAAAATGAATGAATGAATTAAATAATAAAAACTGCATGGATAATTTCACTCAAGAAATAGTACAGAATACAGGCAGACGGTTTATTTACTTTGAAAACAGCTTTATCTTGTTCGATGTATATCAGTAGCTCCTTCTGCAATCATGTATTTGGTGGCAATCTAATTATTAATAAAATAATCTCTATAACATTAAACTCTAGCCTTCCACTAAAACCGCTTTGAAATATGGCCCGCTAAAGTGAGATATGACAACTTCCCAAGAGCCAAGACGCAGATATAAATGTGTTGAACAGCTAGCTGTCAAAGAGAGTACTACATGATATTAGTTACTATCACGAGTGAGATAGATAAAGCTTTCAGTACATGCTAGTCAAATACCTACTTACGATTAATAGTTCAAGACATCATTTTAAATAATGCGCCAGAGAATATTAACTCATTTTGGTCTCTAAGACTCTAATCAAGTCCAAACAAGCATCAACTTCAACTTACATGATAAGAAACATGACAGATTTGCTTTAACCATATCTGCATTTACTTCTAGCTGTGCCCAACGAGTGTGTAAAGCGACCCGGAGTTACAGAAGTCCTCCTTGTGAGGACACAATCTGCCACACACGGCACAGCGGCCCCTCCGTGGTGACAATGAATACGTCACAAGCACACGCAAGGAAAAAGAAGTCAAATAGAAAGTGCAATCTCTTTGTGCTCTGCTCTTTTTTGTCCCTGACGCTAACATGCATTGTGAGGCACGGCACACATCGCCGAAGTCACGTAGCATTCAGAAGAAGACTGAATCTTAAGGAAATGGAAGTGGTGAATCCTGAAAGACGAATGGATATAGAAGAAAGTGTCCATGCAGCAAATCCTTCTGTAAAGTGGAATCAGAGGCACAATGCAGGCTGAAGTATTTAATCCATCAATAGTGACTCCAGTAGACAGCGGCGTAGCGCTTTAACATGAGGGTCAGGCCTGTGGACTACCAAACAAACTGTATTTACCATCTACGTGATCGGCATGCATGACCATTTTGTTCTGACCAACAACAGGAACTGGAGCAGACTCGATGAAGATCTCAACATGTGTGTTTCACCGAGCAGAAACTAATGAGGCAACTGTTGAGTACAGAGCTATACAATCAAAGAGTATAGAGTGAAAGTGTAGAGCTATAAAATCGAAGAGTATAGAGTGAAAGTGTAGAACTATACAATTGAAGAGTATAGAGTGAAAGTGTAGAGATTTACAATCGAAGAGTATAGAGTGAAAGTGTAGAGCTATAAAATCGAAGAGTATAGAGTGAAAGTGTAGAGCTATACAATCAAAGAGTATAGAGTGAAAGTGTAGAGCTATAAAATCGAAGAGTATAGAGTGAAAGTGTAGAACTATACAATTGAAGAGTATAGAGTGAAAGTGTAGAGATTTACAATCGAAGAGTATAGAGTGAAAGTGTAGAGCTATAAAATCGAAGAGTATAGAGTGAAAGTGTAGAACTATACAATTGAAGAGTATAGAGTGAAAGTGTAGAGATTTACAATCGAAGAGTATAGAGTGAAAGTGTAGAGCTATAAAATCGAAGAGTATAGAGTGAAAGTGTAGAACTATACAATTGAAGAGTGAAAGTGTAGAGATTTACAATCGAAGAGTATAGAGTGAAAGTGTAGAGCTATAAATCGAAGAGTATAGAGTGAAAGTGTAGAGATTTACAATCGAAGAGTATAGAGTGAAAGTGTAGAGATTTACAATCGAAGAGTATAGAGTGAAAGTGTAGAGCTATACAATCGAAGAGTATAGAGTGAAAGTGTAGAACTATACAATCGAAGAGTATAGAGTGAAAGTGTAGAGCTATACAATCAAAGAGTATAGAGTGAAAGTGTAGAACTACAATCGAAGAGTATAGAGTGAAAGTGTAGAGATTTACAATCGAAGAGTATAGAGTGAAAGTGTAGAGATTTACAATCGAAGAGTATAGAGTGAAAGTGTAGAGCTATACAATCGAAGAGTATAGAGTGAAAGTGTAGAACTATACAATCGAAGAGTATAGAGTGAAAGTGTAGAGCTATACAATCGAAGAGTATAGAGTGAAAGTGTAGAGCTATACAATCGAAGAGTATAGAGTGAAAGTGTAGAGCTATACAATCGAAGAGTATAGAGTGAAAGTGTAGAGCTATACAATCGAAGAGTATAGAGTGAAAGTGTAGAGCTATACAATCGAAGAGTATAGAGTGAAAGTGTAGAGCTATACAATCGAAGAGTATAGAGTGAAAGTGTAGAGCTATACAATCGAAGAGTATAGAGTGAATCTTATATAGAGTATAGAGTGCGTTATTTTTATTCAAATCAAAGCATAAATACACGTAGAATACACTATTCTACGTGTATTTATGCTTTGATTTGAATAAAAATAACGCATTCTTGCATTGAGGCGGATGCAGGAGCGCGTACGCAGCTTGCGTTTGATGGGTAATATCCAAAATGTCGCTACGCTGACGAGGAGACACAGAGAGGTGACGATTTGTTGAAAAAAAGTAATTTTTATTTTCTTTGCGTACAAAAAGTATTCTCGTCACTTCATACAATTCAGATTGAACCACTGATGGCAGATGGACTACCCTGGCGATGCTTTTCATACTTGTCTGGACCTCGACAGGGTTATTTACTTAGCAGTCAATGGGACAGTCACAAGCCTCCCGGTTTTTATCTAAAATATCTTAAATTGTGTTCCGAAGACGAATGGAGTTAGAGTTTAATGGAGTTGGAACGACATGCGGGTAAATGAATAATAACAACATTTTCATTTTGGGGTGGAGTAAACCTTTAAATGAGTTTAAATGGAGAAGTCCTGCTTCTCATATAATATGCCAAAATCTAAAGTCTGAGATCTCAATATGAAGGCCTTGTTATCTTGACAAACCTGAGCACAGTTTGAGACGAGGCTGAGGTTTTATTTCGTTTTTTGTTTTCCTGAAACTGTGCGTGTGAATTTAGCTACTAGGGTCATTTACATGGAAATAAAACTCAAAAAAGCGCTTTTAGCGCGCTGTCAAGTAATAATTGGGGAGGTGTTCGCTGTGCCTGTGTGAATATGTACGCTAACATAATCTATTTGTGGAAATCATTTTTACAGTTGAGAGAAGAAATAACTGCCTTCTTTCCCTCAAGAGACGGTTTAATCGCTGTTCCAGGCCTTCGCTGTTTATGTGATTGAGTGGATGCGAACGGAAGAAGGTGGCAAAGTTCAAGTAAATAGCTTGCATTATTCGCTGAGAACACATTTAACAAACAGTAATTAGAGGGCAAATGCAAACGGGGATGCTCGTTATCTGGCAGCTTTACTGCGGTACGGCTTGTTGACTTGCATTGAAAGCACACTTCAGTGAATTATGTATGTCCCATTTTCCAGCTTTCAGGTCGTAGTAAATGTGCTCTCTGTACAGGAGGAAATCCATTTCATTCGAGCACCTTTACGACTGTGTAGTCATTCAGAAACTCTCTCTCTCTCTCTCTCTCTCTCTCTCTCTGTGTCTTGTGCTTTCTTTCTCACAGAGGAAACAGACTTAACACCTATATTGTAGTAAACATAGTTCTGCAGGTAACTTTATTAGCAACTGCAACATAATACATTTAGACTTACTTCTATAAACTTACATTCTCAACCATACCTTTAAATAATTATAGAAATATACACTACCGTGCAAGATTGAGGTCACTAAAATGTTTATAAAAAATATCTTATGCTCATTAAGTTTCAATTTATTTGATCCAAAATACTGCAAAACTTTCTAACTGTTTTCTATTTATATAGATTTAAAACTGTAATTTATGCCTGTGATTCAAATGTGAATTTTCAGCATCATTACTCCAGTATTCACATTAATTCATTATTTACCCAGTCATTTTAATTTATTAATTGTTTATTAAGAATTCATAAAAAAACCTTAATGACCCAAAAACGTTGATGATATGTATGATGTTAAACTAAACAGTGTATTCTTGCATACTTTTTTTATTATTGCTTTCATTAAATTATAAATAAATAATAAATATTATGGTTTTTTTTTTTACCCCTGACTATAACTATGGTGAAATAAAACAATTAAATATAAAATAAAAAAGTTAAATTAAACTAAGTAAACATTAGAAAGTGCATCCTTGACTAAAATCATTACTTTCTTTAAAAATAAATAATAAATCAATCAAATACTATAATAATAATAATAATAATAATATTTCTCCCTGACTATAACTGTGGTCAAATAAAATTAAATAAACATTTCATAATGCATCATTGAATAATTATAAATTTTTTCTTCAAAATAAATGAATAAAATAAATAATATTTTTTTAACCCTGATTATAACAATGTTTAAATTAAATTAAATTATTACAAATTTAAAATAATAATATAAATGTAATAAAAAATACTGCTAAATGTTGCTTTTCTAAGTGATCAAACTTCAATTTTCACTTGCTGTATAGTCCCACAGTCCAATAGATTAAGTGAAGGAGGGACTTGAGCTATGTTTAGAAGTGCAAAATATTGTATCAACCATCCAGAACAACAAAACAACATCACTAAAAACACTTAAACACCCCAAAACAATCTCCAGATAACTATCCACGACACACGACACGCTCTAGAAACAGATGAAACCTTTTGATTTCTGGTGAAAGACTCTCCCGCTTTGATTTGAGGAATTGACTTGCGTTCGGCCAGCGTTAAACATGTGAGCTGATAATGGAGGGAATGTTACATCATGCAAAACCGACGTGTCGCCTCGCTCTGAGGGACATCACACCGCAGGCAGCCTCTGACAGCCACCCGCGCTAATTGTGACAGTTCAGCGCTTAGATCACTTTGTGCACCGCTAATTCAATACCCCATGCATCATTTCTCCATTAGAATATGCAAATGCACCCGACTCTGAACATCGCCTTGCTTTTTTCTTCTCTTGCTCTGTCCTCTTCCCCCCCCCCCCCCCACACACACACACACACACACACACACACCTCTGTCTCTCTTTTATGGTACGGCTGAGAGTGGTTGAATAATGTGTCAAAGGAACGAGTGAGACAGAGGAGTTTGGGATTAGGGAAAGTGTGTGTGTGTGTGTGTGTGTGTATTAGAATCTGGCCCAATTGAAAATATGCACAACCCCTGAATCAAGTGATTAGATTTTGATGAATGATTATTAGATTATTAGAATTTGATGAAGGACCTTTGAAATTATTATTTATTCTTCTTCTTTGGGTTAATATGCACCAGCTGTTCACAATAAGGCCAGTAATGTAAAGTAAGAATGTAAACAGGTCATTTTTTTATTTCATGCTGACTTTAAAGCTGCTTTATGTAATTTCTGTGCCACCGGCTCCAACATTGCCAATAAGACAGTTTTGATAACATAGCCTACTCATCATAAAACTACAAACACTTACAGCAAATCGTGCAGAACGCAGGTTTAGTGCCAGCAAGAAATGGACGAAGGGAAACAAACGAAAAGGAAAATGACTAAAGAAGCTGATTTGAGTCCGGCTTGAGCTGGAAGAGCAAGTTCATTCACGAGTGGCATTCAAAGAAACTCTGACAGCAAACACTTCATCTGCCAATCTTACACCACAGGTTGAAGAACATTATGACATGCTGGAGAGATGAATCTACACACTCTTCACTTGTGTCTTATCTTAAGTAACTACACACTTCACTTTTAAAACAACTTAACATTTCACAACACACACACAATAATAAAGAAGCACACGTTTCTTACCCCATGTGAAGGATATGTGAGCCAGCCCCAGTCTCCTGATATTTTGGTTGTGTCCAGGAGACTCACTGTAAATTGAACATAAAACATGTTACAACAGCTTTCAAAAGAACTTTTCATCATAATTACTGGAACTCCATTCTCTTGAAGCACATCTAATTACAGAGTTCGTTTGATAGACTGCACGGATACACTTCTCATTCTAAAACACCGCTTGTATAGTGCTCACCTTTGACCTCATCACATGACCTGTAAGGAGACTGTCTAATGACAATAATATAACCTGTCTGCACAGGACAAAATGGGTCACAAGGATCATCCTCTCAAGGTAAGAGTCAGTGCCATTACAAATGTTTTCCTCAATGAGTTTGAACCATGTAACGTCTGGATCACTTCGTTTAACCCAGCGCTAAACACTAACGTCTACTGAATCAGACATGCACGAGATGGACCGCTGCGTTTTATTTGTCTGATAGTTGCAATTAAATAAAATAATAATAATAATTGTTCTGGCATTTTTAGTTAGTTTCAGTATCATTACTGTAATTGTTTGTAGTAATACTTTTAATATTGATTTATTTATTGAACATTGGTAATGGTAATGTTGTCACTGCCATCTTCTTTGCATTCTAACCCTTCAACTGTGATAAATAATTACTGTAACACATGACTTTTTATTTGAACACTAATATATAATTTATTAATCAAGTATGTCTTGTTTTTTGTGAAAAATATAATTATATTGTATATATAATTATTGTATAAATAAAATATTGTATATATATATAATTACAAATTAACAACATAATTGTTATTGCAGGTTATATTATATATACATTTTACCACTTGTTATATATTTCTCTTTTGTAGGGTTCCATTTAAAATGTGTAAAACATTTATAATATATATATATATATATATATATATATATATTATAATATATTATATAGTAATTATTATAATTACATAATTATATATAATTGTATATAATAACAATAATTTGTATTTTTTATTTTATATATATATATATATATATGTATATTATTACATATAAAATTGACCACTTGATATATATTTTTGTGTAAGTTTCAATTTAAAATTTACTTCAAAATGTACCAAATATTGCTGAATATATTATTATTATTTAATTACATATACATTTTAGCACACGTGATATATTTTTGTTTTTTAAGTGAACATTTTGTTAGATTTTTGCATAAAAATTTACCAAAGGACTAAGAGAAAGGGAACTTAATTCAAGATGTATTATATGAACTATATTATATTAACTGTTTACAGATAATATAGTTTCTCCTAAGTAGGTTTGTCTTGTTTTAAAGAAAATTGACTGCAGCAATAAAAAAAAAAAATCAAGACAAAATAACAATTAAGACAATGATTTCTTGTAGCTTATAAAGGACTCAAATGTATCATGATGAAGCATGTAAAGCCGTAGCATTGGCACATGCAGTGGGCCGTCCCACGGCTTTATTGATGACCAGACACCTATAGCCTGTTTTCAGTACGAATCAAGGTCACCTCAAAACAAGCATGATTTCCTCCGTGACTGTAGCCGAGGGCCAAATCATGCTAGATTTCTTTCACAAATAAACACGGTAAACTGTATTTTCCTGCTCCCATCCATCTGGGAAACACGAGAGGTGCTGTGCGTCTGGCCTTGAGCTACCGGCGTGACACTTGACGCGGGAATCTGTGACAGATGCGCTCATCTGTGCGCGATGAGGAGCCGGCATGAGCCGCTCACCTGACCCAGTTTAACCCCCATAAGCCCAAAGACCCTGAATGCTACTTTACATTCAGTGCACCCATCTAGTTGGAAATGGGTAAACAAGAAGTCACCTTCAATTTGAAAAAATGCCAGATGCCACATGGACGTGTGTCGGGTAGCGTGCTAACAGATAACACAAACCAGCTTCAGCGTCCCATAGCTACCACAAAACAACAAATTAAGCTTGCCGTTAACTTTACATTCCACTCATTGTGCCTATACGCAGCTAAAGAGCAATGCTTTTTTAGGACAATGTCTCGGAGGTCACATTCAGGTTATCACTGCGATCAGGTTCAGGTTTAACTGAGAGCTCGTTTTTATGTTTAATGTTAAACTTTCACAATACACACACCTGCTTAACAACAGGACTATGTTTAACTATATATATATATATATATATATATATATATATATATATATATATATATATTAATAATTCTCAAATGCTGACCAGTTTGGTGATAAGACCTAATAAAATTACTTTCAAATCATGATTTAAAAATCTCTTAATGACATTTTTGATATTTCCAAATATTATTAATGTAATTAATGGCATTTATTATTTTTACTCCCAATACTACATTATTTGGAACAGGGGGTGAGTTAGAGTTTCTTTAGATATTTTTTAATAAATAAAAAACGAATTTAAATATCAAATATTGCAAACATATGTAAAAGCTTTAGATTTAATACAAATAAAATGAATGTATTATATTTATATGAAATTAAATATTTTGAGACAAATATATAACGACGTACATTTTTTTCAGTTTCACATTTAGTTCTGCGCTGTTAAAAACGGAATTGTTCAGAATAGCAAGTTGGCAACACGTGTAATGCGCACAATACACACACACACACACACACACACACACACACACATTGTCATTACAAAATATGTTGAAGAAAACTGTTAACCAAATGGTTGGATGCCAGTTCCCATGGAAAAATGTGCTATGAAAGTCAATGGGACCCAAAATGGTTTGCTTAGACATTCTAGAAAATCATGATGGGTGGGCTCATTTTTGGGTGGACTATCTCTTTATTTAAGGTCATTTGTTCTCTGCCTTTACAAAAGAAACTGTATGCATGAACATGAATGTACCGTACTAACAGAAGGACCACCCGTGTACATCAGGCCCCAGGTGAGCTCTTCTTCTTCCTGTATTTTACATGTAAAAGCAATACAGTACTCTAGGCACTCACAATCTGTTTATTAACAGGTTGTCTGCACAAATTGTTTTTCAGTTTCTTTTAAATGTCATCACTTTGGTTAATTTTCTACTCAGAGAACTTTATTTTAGCTCTCTCTGATCTCTCTCTCTGTGTCTGTCCCTCGCTCGCAGGCTGTAATCAGCAATATTAGTGCACTTGCGATTGGACTTCTAATTTGGAAAGCCTTTTTCATCGGGTCAGAAAGTAGGAACAGATGGCCTCTCTCACTCTCTCCTTCTTGGTTTCCTTCCCTCTCGCTCTCTGGCTCCTTCCTAGAAACCAGTACAAACTAAAAGTAGTGCTGCTTCTAACATTTATCCGTAGTGTGACAGTAGCACAGCTGCTTTCAAAATAGCGATGCCAAGTACACACTACAGGACAGAAACTCTAGCATCTGCACGTCAACATGTTTCATACACTGGAAGTGCAGTGGCAATGACACCGTGCAAGTTAACTACATTCTGGGCTTTTTGTTACGGACAAAAACTGAGGGTGACAAGGTTCTCTCTCTGTCTGTCTCTGTGTGTGTGTGCGCGTGTGCTTGTGCTTGTGCGTGTGTGTGTGTGTGTGTGTCAGTGTAGAATGACAAAACCTTGCTTTTTTGTCACTCTGCTTTATGCACATGCAGCTTTACAGCCGAGCAATCTAACATGATAATCAAACACACCCTCCTCAAATTTTGGGAATCTGGTTTGTTTAAGCAAACTGGTTTGTCATACACACTAATATAGTCACCTTTAAAAGTCTGGAAATACCATAGACAAAATGGGAATTATGAAGTGGGACAAAATCAGCATAAATCCTTGTCATTTTGTGGTGATATTGCATCGATAAGGGACAATACATAAAACAAATACTAAATAAAAATACATAACATACTACATTTATGCATTTAATAGATGCTTTTATCCAAAGCTACTTACAGTGCATTCAGGTTATACATGTATTATCAGTATGTGTGTTCCCTGGGAATTGAACCCACAACCTTTGCGCTGCTAATGCAATGCTCTACCACTGAGCCACAGGAACACCAAATGGTAAAATTACTAGAGCTAAAACCACCTAAATTGGTCTGGTCTAATTGGTCTGTCTAACCTGACTTTGTAATTAAAATCTGATGGATCAATAATCTCCAAAAAAGGAATCTGTTCTGACAGTCAAATTTATATTAAATGTGATTATTATGCAAAATCATTACAACTGATGTTCAAATATAGCTGCCAATTATTTTAATACATGTATGTAATATAGTTAATAATATATTTATGCAATACGGTTGATATAGTTTTTTGCATATACTAACATTTAGACATATACACTCACTGGCCACTTTATTAGCTACACCTGTTTAATTGCTTGGTAACACAAATTGCTAATCAGCCAATCACATGGCAGCAACTCAATGCATTTAGTCATCTAGATGTGGTGAAGACGACTTGCTGAAGTTCAAACCGAGCATCAGAATGGGGAAGAAAGGGGATTTAAGTGACTTTGAACGTGGAATGGTTGTTGGTGCCAGACGGGCTGGTCTGAGTATTTCAAAAACTGCTGATCTACTGTGATTTTCACACACAACCATCTCTAGGATTTACAGAGAATGGTCCAAAAAAAGAAAATATCCAGAGAGCAGCAGTTGTGTGGACGAAAATGCCTTGATGATGTAAGAGGTGAATGGGCAGACTGGTTAGAGATGATAGAAAGGCAACAGTAACTCAAATAACCACTGAAAAAAAACTCAAGTAAAAGTACCATTACCTTCCAAAAAATGTAGTGTGAGTCGAGTAAAAGTACTTGTCCAAAAACTACTTGAGTAAGAGTAAAAGAGTAGCCTATTTAAAAGTACTCATGATTACTGAGTACTGAGCTGTGGATTCTTCCCCGACATAATAAACGCTGTACACTGCAATTTATACATTTAAAAATCATTGTACATTCTGTAATTCACATAGTCTTGTTTGTCATAAAGAATGAAGAATATCTATCATCCAGCAGTTTTAATGTTGACTCAACTCTTTTAATACATAAAAACAGCACAGAAACAGTATTCAGTTGAAGAAATGAAAGATATTCTCAGTACATTCATCCCCATTTAAATCATAAAGTTTGAAAAAAATTATTTAAAAGCATGTATTAATGTTTAGAACAGTGAAAATACAAACATCATTAGAAATTCATAGTTCACTATTACACACCATGATATGGGTTAAAACGAGAGCCCATTTCTCTCCAAAACGGTGCCAGTTCTAGCGTTTTACAATAAAGAATAAAATAACTAAACTTGGCTAATTTGTTACAATTTTAGCAAATGCACATTGTTCTATAAGGATGACATCATGCCATACATTTTACACATTTACTCGAATTGTTATGCTGACAAAACAATTTGTATGGAAAAATGCATTAAATAGTATTTAATCGACAAGCAACGAGTTATCCAAGTGACTGCAGCAGAACGCATGCGACGGAGAGATGAGGCAGTGAGCGGGAATTAAAACGAACCTTGTAGATAGGCAAGCATATATACAGATCATTTAGTAAGCAGAAATTTACCTTTACATATTAAAGGAAGATGCTGATAATTTGGCTGAATTGATGCCTGAAGGATGCACTTCCAACTGTCATGATAAAAAGCAGTTCGCGGTTAAAGTTTTTTTATGCTCAATTTGATTTGATGAAAGTCACGAGACCGATTACTCTCTCTCGATCCAATCACCTTGATTTTTTCACCTTGAAAAAATATTCAAATAAGCATGTAACGACCACAAACAGAGGGAAATAGGAGTAAAAGTACCAATACATCACTTAAAATCAAATAAAAGTAAAAGTAAAAAAACATAAAAATACTCAAGTACAATTACTGGTTAAAAACTGCTTAATTACTGTAACGTGAGTATTTGTAATTTTTTACTTCACACACCTGCAACCAAATTATACAGAATACCATCTCTGAACACACAACACATCGAACCCTGAAGCAGATGGGATACAGCAGCAGCAGAAGACCACACCGGGTGCCGCTCCTGTCAGCTAAGAACAGGAAACAATTCATACAGACTCACCTAAATTGGACAATAGAAGATTGGAAAAATGTTGCCTGGTCAGATGAGTCTAAAGTTTAAACATCACAGCCTACCTGAGTATTGTTGCTGACCATGTCCATCCCTTTATGACAGATTTATCACATTGCATAGCTGGGTAAAGTGATTTCTACAGGTATTTTAGACCACCTTGATAGCTTCACCAATACTAATATTAATGTCCTGCTGTCTACTACAGCCAATTTCAGAAGCCCATGTCACACTTACACATATAGATGCCTGTCAGCGGTGACAAATGCCTTTCCTCAACAAAAGCATCTCTGCAGGGAATTAGGTGTACACTTTTAAAACAATTTTTAATCTTTTGCCCCCTCAGAAAATATAATTTTAAAGAGTCAATCCATCAAAACCAGAAAAGTGAAAGACCTGTTGTGAAATAAGTTTACAGTTGTAAACTTGCAGACGTCTCGCGGCTAGTGGTTAACTTTTCCATCTTTTCCTTTTACACCGAAAACTGTTCTCAATTTTCAGTTCTTCTGGTTTTCAGGCGGAAGCGTCTATCAGACCTGAGGATTGATGGAGGGCCGCTGTGACCTGAACACTCGGGGTCACTGACAGAGAAATTACAACGTCTAACACGACACAGGGTGAAGCATTCGTCTTGCCGAGTTCAGAAAATACACCACCATAGTCTCAGAACAACTGAGCACAATGCATTTTGGGAGAGAAATGTAAAGTTTTCCTAATGAGTCAGGAATATGTACACTATGCCATCCTGATGGGAATAAGAACATAATGTTTATCATTAGTATGGAAAGTATTTTTAATGAACAGACGTGTGAATAATGCAAACGGAGGAGGATTCTACAATAAATACCTGTGTTTGTTTGTTTTCTTTTGAATATTTAATTACCCAAAACACAGAGTTTTCTAAGCACTAACATTATCGCTTACGCTTAAGGTTAGGGATTTGAACAAAGTTTAATGCTAAATATTAAATCTTGGCATATAACTCATGTGACTCAAGTGATCAGACTTACAATGTTATTCAGTGGTATCTAGCAAATCTCTGTTCTTTCTTTCTTTCTTTCTTTCTTTCTTCAAATAAATCGTAAATAAGATGAACAAAAATGATTCCAGAAATGTCATTTCGAACCAACTATCTGTTCCTTCTGTGTCTGTTCCAGATGGAGTAACATCAACAGATGCAGTTTTGTCAAATACTGAAGGTTTTCAGATGCATTTTGATAGCAGGACGTCCATACGGCTGTAATTCCACAGCTGACTGATTCCATTGTGATCAGTCAAATCACTGATCAAGTTCTTCCTCCTTTGCACTTCTAAGGAACACTAGTCACACAAAACAAACCTTAAAAACAAACAAAGATTTACATGAAAATATTGTATCCGTTCTTAGGGATAACGGGTGGAAAATATCATTATTTCTTCCCTTCTAATTGGCCATGTTCATGGCTAGATACAGTGGCCACTGCTTCTGATCTCAGTTCAGTTATTTACAACCACATCCCACTTCTAATCCAATCCCTATGAATAGAGTTCATTTCAGGCCTACATAAAGCTGGTGAAATGTAATTTTTCGCAATACAAATGTTTGTACCACGGCAAAACTAATATGATATTGAGCACAATTTAAAAAGTTAAATATTATTTAAATAAATGAATGTTTAATTAATTGAGAAATGTTTAGAAGAAAACATGTCTGATAAAATAAAATGTTTCATAAAATATAATATAATATTCAAATGTTTACAAATAGAAC
Organism: Oxygymnocypris stewartii; assembly: GCA_003573665.1. Classification (NCBI taxonomy): domain Eukaryota; kingdom Metazoa; phylum Chordata; class Actinopteri; order Cypriniformes; family Cyprinidae; genus Oxygymnocypris; species Oxygymnocypris stewartii. The sequence continues at coordinate 15,515 of QVTF01003429.1, forward strand.
AAAAGAAAAACAATAAAAGACAGATTATAATGTAAATTGATATTCACATTGTTAGGAATCTAACTGCATTGCCAAGTATTGAAGTACAATATATTGAAACAAATAAATAAAATAAAACAAAAGTATATGAAATAAAATGTAATATTCAAGTGCTTCTCAAATAATTACAAATACAACAAATAAACACAATAAAACCGATTATAATGTAAACTGATCCTTATTAAGAATCTAACATAATTGCAAAGTAATTTTTACTGCAGTGACGTTGGTTTAAAAAAAAAAACACAATGGACCAACACCAGCAGATGACATTGCATCCCAAATCATCACAGACTGTGGAAACTTCACACTGGACTTCAAGCAACTTGGTCTAAGAGCTTCTCCACATCTTTTTCTTCCAGACTTTTTTCTTCCACTCAACTTTCTGTTAACATGCTTGGATACAGCACTCTGTGAACAGCTTCTTTGGCAATGAATGTTTGTGGCTCACCCTCCTTGTGAAGGGTGTCAATGATTGTCTTCTGGACAAGGGTCAGATCAGCAGTCTTCCCCATGATTATGTAGCCTAGTGAACCAAACTGAGAGACCATTTTGAAGGCTCAGGAAACCTTTGCAGGTGTTTTGAGTTGATTAGCTGATTGGCATGTCCCCATATTCTAATTTGTCAAATTGGTGGATTTTTGTTAAATGTGAGACAAAATCATCTCAATTAAAAGAACCAAATACTTAAACTACATCAGTCTGTGTGCATTGAATTTATTTAATACATGAGTTTCACAATTTGAGTTGAATTACTTAAATTATTTTTTCCACGACATTCTAATTTATTGAGATGCACCTGTAGTTAGAATACAAAAGAAATAGAGGAGCTAGTTTTTTATATTTCTAAATTAATAAAACATTCCTTTAAAAATAGAACAAATAAAATGAAAGAACACCGACTTAACCAGTATTGAAGTAAACCTTCACTGTAAACATTAAATGATCAGTACGTCATGGCAACTACTTTTTAGTCAGTTTAATGTAATTTAAGTTGAAATGACAAGTTCACAAATTTAAGACAGCAACTGAACTTAAGTTTTTAAGTTGAATTGTTTTACAGTGTTCAGACAACCCTAGTTACTGGTCACAAAATAAACAAGTTTAACTAGTCTTGGCCTTTGTATTCAGCTGATAAATTAAATCAAAATATAAAAATAAAACAAAACATATTTCTCAATTAATAAAAGTCTAAAGAACAGATAATGTAAACAGCTCATCAGGTCTAAAGTAAGCTTTTAGAATCTGGACAAAAACCTTTTTTGATTAGTTACCAACTAAACCGGCTTACCCAGTTTAACCAGGCCGCTGTATTCAACTGCCTAGTTATCTATCCTCTCAGCATGCTGCGACTGATTGAGACACATTTCACGCTAGGACTCCTAACCAGGAAGCTGATCTGACAATTATTGTTTTCCATTATAATTAAGTTTACTTCAGATTTCACACAGCGACTATGTGCCAGTGCTTTTGTTTCTCAGCCGGAAAACCGGCCATCTCGCTCCGTTTGAAATGACACATTCTTTCAACACTTCAGAAGAAAAACAACAGAGGTAGGACGTCTAAACTCCCTCGCGCTCGACAGAGAGCTGCTGCGGGGAGTCTGCGAGCGACACAACGTTCTGTTTCAGCTTATCATCTGAAGCCGAGAAATCCTTGAGGACTCATTTCATGATCTTTCCTCAAGGCCCCAAAGAGGCTCTCCGCTGAAAAACATCACGCTTGTAGGAAGCGGTCATTAGATCGCCACTATTTGTCTGATATCCGGCTGCTTTTAGTTGCAGGACTACTTCAGTGAGCTGTAATGAATTGTTGATTGTGTTCAGAAACGGAGATAAATTCCCCCGCTGTACACCATGCGTCTGTCTGTTCTGCTCACACTTCAATTATTTCGGGAGACTGTCTGTCTGACGGATCGGTTTATGCCAGCACTTCGTATTCTCCTCGGCCTGAGGTGAGCGGAGACCTGAAGATACATGAACACAAGCGCCGTCGCTCCCTGGAGGACACGGTGGCACAAACGGCCACACGGCGTCAAAGCCGGACGGTCCCTGAGGACTGTTAGCGCACTTGTTTGCTGGAGGGATGGAAAGACCTGCAAAGCTATTTTTGGACGAGGGAAAGCACATATGTGGAACACAATTCAGTTAGTATCACTTGAGTTAGTTAGTAGCAATGATGAGATAGGGATTAATGTTCATAGTGTTCAAAGGGGGTTTAATGGTACGGACCACCTACAGTCTCATGTTCAATTTGAAGAAAAAAGAAAAAAACCTGAGTTTTAGTGTGTAACACCCACTTTTCACAAGCCATTCAGTTCTCAATGGAACAAAAATAAATCCAGAATCCAGGTCTACACTGTTCCAAAACTGGGCTACTGATCAGACCAAGAAAATAAAATAACATTTCATAATTTCTAAACTAATGTAGTAAAATATGCACTACAGTATTGAACACTACTTTATTTACAAAGTTTTAAAAAATAAGTTAATTGAATTATTAATGTTAACAAACATTTTGAAGAATACATCATTAAATCTTGTTTTTTTCAGATAAAATCAAAAATAAAAGTAAGATAAAAAAAATAATAACAATGATAAAAAACTGAAAAAAGTTTCTTAAAGGTAAATTAAATGAAATAGAATTTTATTTACCTGTAAGAAATTAAATAAAATGTGTGTGTCCTTTGTGTTTAATTAAAAATGACTTTAATAAATAGAACAACAACAAGTAAAAGTCATAATCTAATCAACTGTCTGTGGATAAAGTCCCATCCTCTAAAAATTGTATTTGATATAAATATCACACTATCAAAGTTAAACTCCGTATAACACCAGTAAACGTTTTGTTTGTGTGTGTGTGTGTGTGCGTGTGTTTATGTAGTTTATGAGGAAACACATTTGTATAAATGACATGGGTATGACAGGTATTACAGGGAGAATGTGATTTATGAGGACAATTTCAGTGTCCCCATAATTCAAAAGGCTTATAAGTCATACAGAATGAGTTTTTTTGAGAAAGTAGAAATGCACAATGTTTCCTGTGAGGGCTAAGTTTAGGTGTTGTAGGGCGATAGAAAATACAGTTTGTACAGTATAAAAACCATTACGCCTATGGAGAGTCCCTGTAAACCATAAAGACGTGTGTGTGTGTGTGTGTGTGTGTGTGTGTGTGTGTGTGTGTGTGTGTGTGTGTGTGTGTGTGTGTGTGTGTGTGTGCGCATGTGTGTGTGTGTGTGTGTGTGTGTGTGTGTGTGTGTGTGTGTGTGTGTGTGTGTGTGTGTGTGTGTGTGTGTGTGTGTGTGTGTGTGTGTGTGCGCATGTGTGTGTGTGTTGACATGTTTTAGTGTTTTTTCTGTGTTAAACGCATGTTGAAACTCACTGAAACAGAATTTACCCAAGGGGATAATAAAAGGCACTACTACCAGCAGAGTAGTTAAAACACTGCATCATGTTCATACTGTATAATATAAATAAATCATATTTCTATAATACAGAAATAAACAACAGAATTCCAACTCAAAAGTTGTACTTTTGCACACTAAGCATCTACCAAATTACTATTAGAAAGAACCACCTTAGATGAATTAAAGGTTTTTTTGGACATTTGGTGAAGGTAAAAGTATTTGTGAAAAGAGCATTTCTGGGGGGGGGGGGGGGAATATTGAAATTAAAATGTTTTAAATTCAAAAGTTGATCAAAATGACACTTGTAACACATACAGTATCTCTGTTTAAAAACCACTTTAAAACAAAACATTAAGATACTACTATACCAGGTTGCTGGCTCCTGATTGTCCCTCAAATAATTGATCCCGCCAAGCTCTCTGATAATTAACAGAGTGTGTTATCATCAGTAATTAACATTAAATGTCCATCTGTTTCTAAAAGATACACCTCAAAGTCACAAAGATCATCTTTACACTCTTTCTCGGGCCTGCGGCGTCTCTGCGGGGGACAGACATCTGCATTCATAAACAAGCCTCTTATCATTTCTTTTAAACTTCACTTCTCAGTTTCCAAACATAAGCCAGATTCATGTTTGCATTCAACACGTCAGGCAAAATCTTTGACTAAATCAGTAAATCCTTCACAGCAATGCGTGATTTCTCATATAGTATTATGTCAGGATAAGTCACGACACGAGTCTTTCTCAGATGAACAACGATAAGTCTTTTTTGACAGTCACAGATAGACATATTTTAATCCATATAAAAGGCTTTAGTGTTGGGCTGCCATTCATCGGAAGCACTGAGGTGAATCTATACACTCTGATAGCATTTCATGGAAATAAGTCCAGTACAATAGAGCAGATACTAAACGATCGCTCGCTGATAGAACGACACGTCTGTGTGTGAAATGACAAGACACGCTCGACTGAAAATGGCCAATGCATTTCAAAACCACTGATATAACATTATGACAAAACGTCTAAAAATGAACCTCGCCGCTTGGAAAAAGAGATTTATTTCTTTCATCACCCAACTATAACTTGATTTTCCACAAATCTACGGCCTCGGGAAAGCGTGTCGTTTAAGTAAACCGGTGATTATTTAACGTATGTTTGCTTGAGAGAAATATCAAGCCTCGCTCAGACCTCTATTAAACCTTTAGAGCGCAAGCTACATAATTTCTCCAATAATCTGGGCCGCAGCCTAAAAAACTTGTTGTGCGCTGATGCAACGGGTTGAAAGAGATATTAAATATTTTTCCTCAGAATGAGCTCCGTTTGCTGCTCTTCTCTCCTTCAAATAATCTTTATTAATTTTTCTACCTTCTGTAGCATCTTGCGCTTGCTTTAGATGATGAATTTATTAATGTGATGAATGTGCGAGCGTGAAGCATCGATATTGCGCCGCGTGTGTTGGTTGTGGGGATCTCACTGTAGACTTCCACCACGTTCACCCCATCACTGAATTAGGTTAAACCTTTGATTTATGTGCAGATTAGGAGGTTTAAAATACATTTCCACCATGAAAAGAGAGGGAGAAATCCATCACCGAGGATCAGAGAGAGTTTCAGGAACGCTGCATCACACTGTTTGGCGTCGTGACGCAGAGCGAGGTGGAACACAGAAGAATCTCCCAGACTCGAAATATTCCCCAATTCAATCTCAGACAGCAGAGAGCACCTGAAGAAAGACTAAATAGAACTTGATGTCAAAATAAATCCGTATTTAAACTCAAATTTCGTTTCATGCATCAGCACATCTTTAATAAACGCGTCAATGACGGCAAAGATTATGAAAAGAAAAGAAAACTGTACTTACAAATTCGTTTTTAGAAGTTAAATATTTGTATTCAAGTTGATCTACGGTTATGAAACAATTTTGGAATTAAAAACTCAAAAAATTTCAAATTGTAAATGTCAGGAGGTAAAAAGTAACATAATATTCTAATTTCTTACATATAAGTCATTGTAAGATGTTTATTTATATATGTATGTATATATAGTGCTGCTTGAAAGTTTGTGAACCCCTTGCAGAATCTGTGAAAATGTGAGTAATTTAACAATATACGAGAGATTATACAAAATGCATGATATTTTTTGTTTAGTGCTGTCTTGAGTACGATATTTGACATAACATATGTTTACATTTAGTCCACAAGACAAAAAATATCTGAAATTATTAAAACAACCCCATTCAAAAGTTTGTGCACCCTTGGTTCTTAATACTGTATGTGGTTACCTGGATGATCCATGACTGTTTTTGTTTTGTGGTTGTTCGTGAATCCCTCTGTTTGTTCTGTTCAGTTAAACTGAGCACTGTTCTTCAGAAAAATCCTCCATTCCTGCGGAATCTTCAGTTTTCCAGCATATTTTGCATATTTGAACACTTTCCAGCAGTGACTGTATGATTTTGAGATCCATCTTTTGACACTGAGGACAATTGAGGGACTCAAACACAACTATTAACAAATGTTAATAGGTTCAAATGTTCACTGATGCTCCTTAAGAAAATACGATGTATTAAGAGCCAGGGGGCTGAACATTTTTGAATTTGAAGATCAAGGTAAATAGTACTTAATTTGTCTTCCGGGAAACATGCAAGTATCTTCTGTTGCTGCCGAAAGCCAGTACTAAATGGGGAAAACATTTTTATATTTTAATGCATCATGTTTCCTTATATATATTTATTTGGGTCTGTGCAGTTGCCTTGAAACAAAAACAAATTGTGGGTCAAATTGACCCGCGAACATCAAAATCATTAGAAAAGTATTTGTGTGCACTTCAAAACACATCAGTGTATCATGACTTTGCATGATATTCATGGCCCTAAATGAGAACAAGTCACAGAATATCAAGAATAAAACTACAAATTAACTGGTATTTCCAACAGCTTGAAAATCAATATGGGCCAAATTGACCCGGAACATAATACAAGGGTTAAAATTGTATCTATATGTGTGTGTGTGTGTGTGTGTGTGTGTGTGTGTGTGTGTGTGTGTGTGTGTGTGTGTGTGTGTGTGTGTGTGTGTGTGTGTGTGTGTGAAAAAATTATATATTGGTGTGTGTGTGTGTGTGTGTGTGTGTGTGTGTGTGTGTGTGTGTGTGCGTGTATATGTATATGTATATATGTGTGTATGTATATGTATGTATATATATATATATCATTGTTATATTTTATGTCCTATATATTTATAAAATAATATAAAATACACCACATGAAAAGGAGTCCTATCTGTTTCTGAGTAATGTATCTCTTTGATTTGACATTTTATGAATTATCTTGATTTTATGATTTATCTTGTTATTGTAAGTCACTGTACTTACAAATGCATTAAAGTTTTCAATCATTTTTAAAAATCAATATAAAATGTGTACCAATGAGATTCTGCAGATTTCTGGCAAAAACAAAACTTTAAAAGGTGTCTGTTCAGATAAAGCCTAATCCTGGTCTGGCACAATGAATGGCGACTGTCGGTTTAATAAATGTTTGGGACTAAACCTAATCCAATTATTTCAAACCAGATTAGCTCCTTCATCGAAGAGCGGGCTGATCTCTAGTTTGAGGAAGCGTCTCTGCGGGTGAAGAAGCACTCCTGCAGCACAAGCACACAGTGGAGTTTGGGCTCTCCATCACACAGAGAGACTGAGGTGCATGTGGTCAGCGTGACAGAAACGGGCCCTCCGGGTGGAGAGGTAGATTGTCACGGCACAAGCACTGCCATAAAGTTCAACACGGCCATTCATTTATGTCTGCTGTGGGCCACTCCATTTTCCACCACACCGAAACGCCATCTATCTCCTTTCGTTCTCGTGCTCTCGCTCTCTCTATCGCCTTCCCTTCCTCCTAAAAAACAGCAGCGAGTGGCTCTGTCTTTCTCCCTGTCAGGCATCAGGTCTGTTCGTCTCTTTCAGGCTTATACTACAGCTGGCAGAGAGCAAAATGCACGGACTGACACATTATTTCATTATAGGGTCGGGAACAAATGCAAAATACATTCAGCAACATCAAATAACGTGCTATTGCTGTGAATCGAGCCTCCAAACTGGAGTCTTCTCATTGTTTAGTGATCCGAAGCCCTGGCTGCACTAAGCACGAGCGACGAACTGACTGTATTGATTTCGAAATCCTTGTAGCACATGTTCAGTACTGCAAACCCAGTCTGATAAAGATGCTCTGGCGTTTGATGATGCACAGATAGCATTGTGCCAAAGCAAGATACATATGTACAAGTCATGCAATGAGAACTAACATACATTACCAGTCAGACGTTTGTGCACATTTGAGTAAACTTCGGTTTCTCATGAACTGAAACAGTGCTTCCAGCATCCCAGAATCCATAGCATGAAGGAAGTTGAGAAAATGTACAGAATAAAAGGCAATCTAGATAAAATAGTATCATAAGAGAATCTTTATAATTATGACATGTTTTAGTCACTGAATAACTCCCATAATTCCATGTTTTTCATAGTTTTTATGACTTTACTTATTGTATTAAATAAAAAATATTAATAATAACAAATGATAGATGTTCCCAAATTCATGCCAAATAATAATGTGACCATGTCACTTAACTACATATATATATATATATATTGCTTTTCTCCATTATTTTTATTTTATTAAATTCCATAATATTTCTATTTTTATGTATTATGTTAAAATATATTTATTTTCAATTATCTATACACTTCTTGTCAAAAGCATGCCATTGGTTAGATAAACAAAATAATTAAATATATGCTTACCAAGCTGCATTTATATGATCAAAAAAAATGTAAAAACAGTAATATTTTAAAAATAATATTAAAACTTGAAATAACTATTTTCTATTATAATATATTGTCAAATGTAATTTATTCCTGCGATGATAAAGCTGAATTTTCAGAATCATTACTCCAGTCTTCAGTGTCCCATGATCCTTCAGAAATAATTCCAATATACTGATTTATTGCTCAAGAAACATTTGTAATTATTATTATTAATATTAATAGGGTTTTTGAAATATTTTTAAACCTTTTTTTGTTGTTGTTTTTTGTTTTAAGCATTAATTTGCTGCATTAAAATTGCTATCCCCAAACATTGGAGTAACAGCAACTAAAACCAAGGCTGGGTAAGATGATTACATGCAGCGTAAATCTTTACAGGATCTCAGTGTCTCCTCTCGTTCTCCTCTGGGAACTGAACCCCAGCCTTTTGTGTTATCAGTCAGATCCGTGAGCACTACAGCCTCCTTGAAACGCCTAGTGTCTCTCACCCATTGCCAATTCACACTTATCAAAGTCACAAACGGACCGTAATCAATATCAGATTCCCAAGATGGCGAGAGCCGCATGCAGGTTCTTCTCAACACTGAGAACACGGACATGTAAGAAATCATAATGCATCTCACACACTGCATTCCTGTCATATTATCAACACAAGACGCTCCGTAAAAAACAGTAAACAGATCAGAGCAAATGCATCCTGCAAAAAGCAAGGCCTCAAAACAGCAGGACACGTCGAGGAAACCGTGCGTAAACCCACTGAAATCATGCATGAACCCTGTGATGCTGAGACCCCATTACAGAGCAGGACTGCCGTCTCTCTCCTCGGCGTCCCGCATGGATATAAAGAGACGAAAGGGATTTGGCAGTCTTGTTCGGGAATTATTGTTTCCTCGTGGGAAGATAAGGATTTGCTTGGGGTCTTTTTTTCCACTGTCACACTTCAGCAGTCACGTTTCTTCCCTCTTTTAAAGGCATCGAAGCTTTGATGTAACTTACATCAGAAATGCAGCGTGTAGGATTTAGATCTCATACTGCACATGTACACAATATAAAGTAGAATGTTCTGTTGAAAGCTGGAAATCAGCAGTTTTGTTTGTTGCACTTGAAGACTTTTCACTTAATTCTCTTCAGAAAACAAGCACTACACAATTTGCATGTTTTTTTAAACATAATAAATCAACTATGATTTTATGAATTAATTTTAATTCTATGAATTAAACATTTAATGTATAAAATAAATAATCATGATTAACTCATGAAATGTGATATTTACTATAATCTATGCAGGGTTATTATAGTTAACTAAAACGGAAACATCAAATAAATCACTTACATGATGTCTGAGATTCTGTCTATAATAATTGAAAAACATGCAGTGGTATGTATAATGACGAAATAATTGTAGAACTCTTCAATACATTTATATAGTCTCAGGAAAATCTCATTTTTCATGGTAGCTTCTTCAGATTTAAAATATAACTCATGAGACATGTGACTTTCAACCCATTACTTTTCTAGATTGCTCCAGGACTTATTTCAAGTATTTTATATGAACTTTTATATGCAGTTCATATATGTTTCCCCTACATCTGCAAACCCCAAGAAACCCCAAAAGGTTGATGTCCAACATTGTAAAATCATGGAGTGGAGCAGAGCATTAATATTTGACAAAACAACATTCACGCTAATCTTTTCTAATCAGAAAAATGCCAATCATAGTAGGAAAAAAAGTCAATCTTCAAACAAGATTTCATTCATTCATCATCATGCAAAGGGTCTTTGAGAATCGGTCTGACTAATATTGATTTGGTTTCTAATATGGATTGCACAGATCCACTGATACGTATTCCAACGATGTTCTGGATTAAGAGCCAATCTAGAAAATTACACAGCGGAGAACTAAACTCCAGACAAGAAGGCACTTATCACAACTTTTTGTCTCTTAATAATGTTTTTAATATGTGAAAAAGAAAGAAAGCAAGCAAGCCTTTGAACTTAGTCATTCAAATGGAAAATATAAAATTATCCAATCTATTGTTATAAGTATGTTTGATTGGATGCCTGATGATAAAAAAAAACAAAGTAAAATGTTTCTTATCATTATTGTGCTCCTTCTTCAAAATCACTCCTATTCCCTCTCTTTTTTAGTGCATTTGATGTCAACATTTTCTAATATCCTTTTAAATAATGACAAAGCATGCATTGAGTTTTAGCGTCTCTGGCTAAACGATTCATCTTAACACAAGAATATGCACAAGACCGATAAAAATCACTTGGATGCTTTATGCACTGCACAACTTCAGCTTAATTTTGCTCTCACACAAAAGCTACAGTACTTTATAGGGCAGGTAAAAATGCTTTTCGACAGGGATTTTCAAAGGACTTTTGTGCAGGTTAATGGAACAATTCTTAAAAACAGCAAATGCATCAGCAGTAATGCACCGAACAGCATAGCATTAAAGAACACCGTTATTTGAATTGCAAACAAGCGTCTCGTCAATTGAGAGCTCAAATAGGTGCCTTGTTTTCTTTTGTCACTGCAACTCGTTCAGACCAAATTTCGGCAGAGAAGTCGTTGAAAGCATTGGGTGTTAAATCAGAGGTGAAATTGAAAGGTTTATTCGTTTTTATACCGCATAGGGAAGACTGGGGCTAGTTGTTACACGTCTTACTTCAGTGGATATTTCTCAAAGAGGGTTTGTTTCTGAAAGCCAGTTCCTGTAAAGACACAAACCTTAAAGTCTTGATATTAAATATAATTTATGCTTGGATTTTTGTCTCAAAAATTGTGAGAGTGAGAACTTTCCTGCGTGACAACTAGCCCCGGTCTCCTTCATTCTCTCGTCTGGAGTGTTATTCAGACTGCCTCTCTAGCTCTCTCTCACCTCAGCAGTCTTTACGCTGTCTTGAACCGTCTGTGACAGTGACTGGAGAGGCAGAAATATCACGCAAACCGTGTGTTCACTTAGTGTGTCTGAGCAGAACATCCGTGTCAAGCTGTAGCCTCCGCCACACGCAAACCCTCTCCCTGAGATCAAAAACATGCTATGTCTGGAAAC
>QVTF01003430.1:10000-32368 GCA_003573665.1 Oxygymnocypris stewartii
GTCATATTGGATCTCAATATGAACATACTCTGATTTGTTTTTATATTTGTTTTACAGCTACTATTCTGAGAACCCAAAACTTCTAATTATTAAATTAGTAATTCTGATGAAATTGGGAGATTATTGACCACTCCCCACAACATATAATAATGCAATGTATTATGTGTATCATTACCATTCACTGTTTTCCTAAATGTGAGCAAGCAGAGTACAAACGGTGTCTTCAATTAATGATTAAAAACAGCAAATGCTGAGCAAACAAGAAATAAAAATACATTGGAAAAACACAATAAAACTGGGGGTAATTCTGCGTCAAGCAGTGTTCAAATAAAATAAAAATCAGCAAATACTGTGGAACCAAATAAATGAGAAACGAATGTTTATTTTTTTAAACATCACATATATAGATCAGGATGCCCAATAGATCGATCACGAAGGCAATGCTGGGAGATCGCGCTTTAGGTCAGTGTTTCTCAACCAGGGGGGCGAGAAATCAAACTCAAATATAATACATTCACTAATATTATGACTCGCATGTTAAGTCATGTAAAAAAATATAGCCTATAAAAAATAACAGTATCACCTCTCTACGTATTGTGTTTAGGAGAAGAAATACGGTTCTCAATCGTGTGTTAGGCTAATACAGACTGAACGGTAGCTCAAAAACTCTGTATGAGCGCATGATACACAAACTACAGCTCTCGCTGGATAAAAGAAGCCAGTGTCACACTAGTACACACAAGGTTTGTTAGACGACTATTGTAATAAAGGGAAAGATGATTACAGTGACATGATCTGCATTAGGAGCGGGTTATGTCCGTTATAAATGATGCGCAAACGAACCGTGTATGTGCTCTCGATCACTCTAACATCATATTTCTGCTTGAATACCGCGAGTGTTTTATAACGGATGCTCGCGTGTGTTGGAGAAGTTTGTGAGGATCAAGTGGTGTTATGTGCATACGGGCACCAGACGCTCCAAACAGCTTGTTCTTACAGAGGAACTATTTACTGATAGTGAATAGTGAATAATAATAAACAAATATTTTATTTATTAATATTAAATTAATGCAACAAAGATACATCCCAACACGCCTTTTTAATTATTTATTTTATTTAATATGTATGTCAGACTCAGAAGTCAACATTAAAACGGGCGCTTTTATACATTTGGTTTTGAAACTCTTCCACCATCGTCTTGTCTGTGTCACCTCACTCTTCTTGTCAGTCATCTCTCTTCACGTGATAAATTAAATCTGATCTGTGATGTAGAGGTCTGCGCGGGACTGTTTTAGGTTTTATTCCGCACCCACCCGCTCACGCGATATATTCACAGTTTGTTCACATTTCTGATGAAATACAGAAAGATAGACCAACAAATAAAGTTTAGTCTGCACAATTTTTTTTTTATTTTATTCCTCTTGTCAAGAGTCTTGAATTTATTGACTGATGAATGTCAATAACATTTTGCTGCCAACACGGAATAAAGTGTCACAGAGAGAAAAAAAGTTATATAAAAATTGTAATCCTTATTTATATTCGTTTTGTCAGGATATAATTCGTTTAGGCTAACATTCAGCCTACAACCCAATAGGAAAAACATGTAGGTTTAGCCTAATATATATTTTATAAGTCTTGTCAAAATACTAAATTAATTTAACATCTTGCTGTTAACACAGTGAAAAGTGCAGCAGAGAAAAATTAATAAATTCGACACAGTCTGTCATTTAAAATGTTTAAAAAGGAAAAACGAGTTGAACGTGCTTCAATCTACACTTTGCTCTATCCTTATTCTGCTCTGTCACTCATCACAACCTGCCTGTTCTGTTTGAGAGTCGTATATTATATCTGCTAGCCTGCTGAACATCGTTACACATGCTGTGCTCAGACCCCACAAATAAAACATGTGTGCAGCGCGTGCATAATAGTCCGAGTGCAGGCTGTACCGGAGCTCGATAAGAATAAAGCGCAGATTTGCTGTTCTGAAAGGACGTCTGGGAACGGGATAATGTTAGACCACCGCTCCCGTTAAAACTGCACCAGAGTTACCGACCTTTACCGCACTGTATTCATTGAAATTAATCCCGCAGTGTAAGAAATCTGGTCGGAACAGCAGCGGCAATGCAGACCTAGACTGCTGTGATGCACGACTGTCGTCTGTTCGGTGCACTGCATTGAGCAGACGCGTTCAGTTTTAATTTTAGTGTCTTCTAACTGAACGAAACTATTTTTATTACTAAACAAAAACAATCTAAACGACCGTCTATGGCGGCAAGCCTAATGCTTGGTACTTTTTTTTCCACAATAACTTGCATTTGGGAATGTGGACAAAACTTGTGCAGTTGAAATGATTTGTAGCAACTTAAAAACATACACCAGCAACGCATGAGAATGCATCAATATATTTATTAATATGCAAATAAATGTTTAAAGTTTCAAAATAAAACTTTAAACTATTGGCTGTAGCATTTATATCATAAATATGTGGCCAAACAATACAGATTAAATGCAATTAAACATTAGATAAACAATGGTTTGCTCGTGATGTAAAATTTAACAACAATCGCTGGCATTTCTTATAATACATAAAATACATAAGCTTATTGTTTATACATTTCTTAATGGATTTTAATAGTGTTGATCAGTAAAACAATATGACTACTTACTTTTGATACTTTATTTCAACCAATTATTATTGCCTCATTATTACATGTATTTAATTCGTACTAAAAGCTATTGTTCACTTATCGTAATTAACAAAAATATATAAATAATTAAAATCTTTAGCAGATGATTAACAAAATATTAATTACAGAGTTAAAACATTTGAAAATGAACCTGCATTGTCTTGAAATTTGTGATTAGAATAGTATTTTTCTGTCATATATTTTGTCATTGTGATTTCTTGAAAATAATAGGCTATTCAAATGACTTCATCTCCTGAAAACAATATTACTTTTAGTCTGATATTGTGAGCTATTGTATTCACCCATTGTATAGTCAACTGCTTTAATTAAAATTATTAACACCACCAAAAGTAAAAGCTCACTATTATCAATATTATGTTTATATATTATTATAATTATATATATTATAATTATTAATTGTGAAGTTGTGAAAGTAAATAGTTGTGAACATAACATAAAATTGCAAATTTTATGGTGTATAATTTGTCATTAATCTCCAAGAGAAAGAAAAATTAATTCAGTTTTTTTATTTTTATTATGTTTGTAAAAAGTAGAGATGATATTAATGACATACAATTTTGTATGCAATACACAATTCGTATCAAGGATATATTCAATGTCATCACAACACAGGAAAGTAAAATAAAAAAAGTTAAATGATTGATAAATAAAATAAGAAAACTTTGGGGGGAAAAACACATGAGGGTAAGATATTAATTTACTGTGGTGGCAACATACTCCTCCTCTGGCGTTGGTGTCACGCGTCTTGTGTTGCGACGTACTCCTCCTCCTCCGGTGTTGGTGTCACACGTCTTGTGTTGCGACTTACTCCTCCTCCTCCTGCGTCTTGTGTTGCGACGTACTCCTACTCCTCCAGCGTTGGTGTCACACGACGTACTCCTCCTCCGCCGGTGTTGGTGTCACGCGACTTGTGTTGCGACGTACTCCTCCGGCGTTGGTGTCACGCGACTGGTGTTGCGACGTACCCCTTCTCACACGTAAAAAGTAAACAACTGTTACCTTTGGTAGGTAATCCAAGGCACGAAACACAGTCCATACTCCTGGTACCCTGTGAAAGAGACTCAATTCAGTTCCCCACCGTAACACTCAGTATTGGATATCTCTCCAAGTCACTCACCTGCTTCAATCACCCCTTCCCCTCTGCATTCAGTCAATAAATCCATTGTTTTATCAATTACCTGTTTATCTTGGCTCTCTTTGTGACTGTCAGGTGTGCAGAGTTTAATTTTTATTTTTTTTACTAATACACAAAAAAACAAGTCCCTCACACTATCTATGCAAAAATAGTGCATACATTTTGCATAGATGTTGTGCTGTGTGCGGGACTTGTTTTTGTTTTCTAGTTTTTGACCTAGCTGGTCTTTGCCCCCTAAGCACCTATGCATTGCCGTCGGGTGTGCAGAGTTTAATTGTTAATGTTTTTTTTAACTAATAAATTGTATTGCTATGCATTTAAAATCACGTTAATATGCTATATCCATTAAAATGGAAGCTTAATAACATTTAGATTTTTAAATCAATTCAATCAAACACTGGTGACACAACCAATTATGTCTATGGTGTCACCAATATTTGAAGTACAATTTTGGCTTGTTCTAAAATGAGCAGGGATATGCAACTTTAGGTAATAATTCATTAATAAATAAATAAATTACTTTAAAGATCAGACATTGATCATTTACATTTCAGTTTTTGTAAATAAATGTTTAATTGTTCATCTTGGCCCCTATTTCTGCCAAAGGAGAATCGTTTTTTTTTTCTTTAAATTGGGATATGCATAAAAAAGACAGCAAAAATGGTCTGTGGTACCTTTATAGTCTTTATTCTAAAAGATTAAAACACTGTATCGTCTAAAAACAGTATCCCCTGGTTTCACAAACAACAAGTCCCAGACTAAAATGTAAGCCGTTTCAACTGAAATAAACTTGCTCTGACTGATCTTAAAATATATCAGTGCCTTTGTTTTGTTTCAGGATGCACACCAGTAATGTTTTTTCTAAGGCATGTTTATAAAAATGACTTCAATATCCTAACTGAACTACGGGCTAATCCTGGCTTAGTCTAAGCCCTGTCTGTGAAACCAAGCCTATATTATTATATTAAATGGCTCTTGAAGGAAATACATTTCAGATACATTTTGAAGTAACACCACAAACGTAATATAACACCACAGACTTCAAGTTACTTTAGAGTTTGTGGTGTCACCAGGGAAGACAGTAACACCAGACAAATCAGCCTAAATCCAGACTTTTCTAAAATGGAGTCTGCCATCATGATGATTTCAAGATCAGGGGACATTTTGAAAATATTAATAAGTATGTATTTCACAAAATTTAGATTAAAATATGTAATATCTGCAAGTTATCAACATAACACCACAGACACTAATAAAGTGTGACACATGAAATTGTCAGACATTTTGCTAAATTATATTATAATTATCTATAATATATAAAAATATTATATTATCTTTTTTTAAATATAACAAAATATGTATTTTTTTAAACTATTTAATAAAATTGTACATGTTAAATAAAATCTATATTCACACTATAATCACTTTATTTGTGTTAAAATTTTTATATTGATGCAATCCACGATACCTCTCAAAGGTATGGCGAGAACATCCATATTTTGTTACAAATGTAATCTATCAAACTCAAATCAAAATGTATTTTAAAACAAAAATGTAATTATTAACTGTGCACAAATTGTGTTTACCCATACAGAATACAAACATGTAAACATTTTATGATTTATTGGTATTTAAAGTTTATTTTAACTGTTGTAAAGGAGAGGGATGCCACTTGCCACCACAAATGAAGAATGACCCACCTACAGTACGGACCCTTGCTGTATTTTATACTTTTACACAATGGCAGCACCCAGTAACCCTAGGAAATGTGTTAAGCGTGCATAGATGTTTTTGGCTTGCAGAAGCAATAATCTTAAATTAGGCTTACTGTATTTACATCTATATTTCTGATCGGCTGCTGTAATGCTATTTAAAATCATATCAAATAGATGATGCTGTTCACATAGAGTCATAGCCAAAAATATTGGCACCCTTGGTAAATATGATCAAAGAATGCTATGCAAATGAATCTGCATTGTTAATCCTTCTGATCTTTTATTTTAAAAAAATACACAAATCTAACCTTTCGTTGGATAATAAGAATTTAAAATGGAGAAAATATCATTATGAAATAAATGTTTTTCTCAAATACACGTTGGACACAATTATTGGCACCCCTAGAAATTATTATGAGTAAAATATATCTGAAATATAGTCAGATTCATATTCACAATTTTGAGCACTCCAGGGTGATTATGAACATGAAATTATCCAGCCATGGCTTCCTGTTTCACAGAAATATTAATAGGAAGGAAAACAAAGCCCAAATTCCCTTAATCATCCATTACAATGAGAAAAATATATTTCTGATGTGCAGCAAAAGATAATTGAGCTTCACAAATTAGTGAAGTGGCTTTAAGAAAAGAGCTAGAGCAGTGAAAATTCCCATTTACACCATCAGGGCAATCATTAAGAATTTCTAATCAACATAACATTTTACGAAAATGCCTGGAAGAGGACGTGTGTCTATATCGTCCTAATGCACGGTGAGAAGGAAAGTTTGAGTGGGTAAATATTCTTCAAGGACCACAGATGAAGAATTGCAGAAAATAGTTGAGTCTCGGTGTCAGAAAACCTTAAAAAAAATTGCAAAACAGCCCCTAAATCACCACATGTTGTTTGGGAGAGTTTCAAGAAAAATTATTCTTGCTCATCCAAAAACAATCTCCAGCATATTCAATAGTCAGACACGACTGGAACTTCAAATGGGACTGGCTTCTGTGGTCAGATGAAACAAAAAAATTAGATTTTTATCAGCAAACACTCCATGACTGTATCGATACTAAAGGTGGTGCTTCTCAGTTTGCAAGCAGCTCATTCAACCTTTCTCATAAGACCTCTGATTATGACACTTATTAAAATCATAATGTTAATTTAATTGTGCTGATTCCAAATATTTAAAAATTACTAAAACTTTAAAATAAATAAATATCAATATACACTTTACTAGTGTTTGAATGATGATATAACACTGGATCAGTTTAAAAATTAAACTGGATTCATCAGAAACATGATACAAATTGTTGTTATTATATCTTATATTGTGATAGAATAAAATACAAATAAGATCACCTAACTATGCAAATGGCAGTTAAAGTGATAGTTCACCCCTCAAAAAGCTGGTATCGTCAACTGTTTGGTTATACAAACTCTTCAAAATATCTTATTTTGTGTTCAGCAGGAGAAAGAAACTCATGCAGTTTGTTCCAAAAGGAACCTGAGGTTTAGTGATTGATAACTGAATCATGTTTTGATTAACTTCCCTTTAGGATCTTATTAAGCAGACATATTTAACAACACAAACTATTTCCTGAATTTTGATGCTTCGTACATTTAGATTTATAGTTAAAGTTATGTAGTGCATGGTGTTGTTTGGAACAGTGTTAAAAACTTACCTTTAAGAAGAAAGCAAAAAGAGAAAATTATTATTAAATTATATAACCCCACTAAAATGATATTCATTATTATTTTTATATGTGATTCTTGTTTATGATATATGATTATTTCTTTTTTGCATTAGCCTATATTAATGGTTTCACATAGGCCTAATCACAGAAATCCTTTTTGTGCTGGAAAAGACTCAATGTGACTCAAAGACTCAACTTTTCCATTTAAAAAATTGAAAAGTTATATTTTCAGACTGGTCTGCAATAGCAGTCTAACAGCGCTCATAAGTGTCAAAATGTTTGAGATTAAGTCAAAGTAGCATGTGCACATCCCAAAATCCCAAAACAGGTGTTTGATCAATAGAAAGCTGAAATGGGAAAAGACCAGCACAATGTTTCGACCCCAAGCAGTTTTCATCAGGCAAAAAATACAGCACATATCAACAGCTTTTAGATCAACACAATGAACCGTCACACCTGATAAGGCCAGTCAACAAATTACCAATCATAAACCAATAAATTACACAAATACAATCATACAAAGATATTTAAATTAAAATCATGTTTTTGCATGATCTGCTTGTTAATGGGTAGTCCCATATGACAGTATACATTTTTATTTCTTCTTTTTTATATATATTTGCGTGTTTTTAGGCCTTATTTGTTTCATGTATAATTGAATTTCATTGGTTTATTCATTTTATAGGTTGATTGGTTAATTTGTTAATTGACCTCGAAGACCTTATTAGTTGTGACGGTTTAGTATCTTGACATAAAAGCTGTTGATTGCTGTGTTTTTGCATGAACACTGCTTGTGGTTGAAACGTTGCAATACCTTAAATTACATTATATTTCCGGAGAGCAAAAATAACACCGTGCATTTCAAAGTGAAAGAGATGACCAATCAAATTAAAGGATGCAGGGCTTTACTTCAATGTTTTAATGGCCAGTGCCAGGTAAGCTAAACATTGACAGTTTTATGATAGGCCTAACTGATATATGGTGATGCAATTTTATCAAATCGTGACTTTTTATTCAATAAAAACATTTTTGTATTGAAAATATGGATTATCCTATCATTTAGCCTAACAGACTCACTGATTTAGTGTCATACATTGTTTTGAAAGTTGTTGTGCTTAACTCATGCTTCATTATTAATTATGAGAAACAGACTGTTTTCGTTGTGACAATTCACCAACATGGCATGCCCATGCCCTGCCTGCTATTAGAGATCAACACCTGTACAATTAGCTCTGCTATTGCTTAACTATGTTTGGCTTTTTATTGTCAAGACTGCAGAAATTAGTCTAGCGTCTCTACAATATCATATCATTATTACTGGAATGAAAAGAGCCCACTAGCCGGTGACTGACAGGTCTTAAAGTATGTAACATTCAACAAAACCAAATGAACAAGCCTCCTACACTCATTGTTCAGCTGTGTCTCGCATTCAAACCCCGTATGTTGTCCAGCCGATCTGCTCTCGTGTAGTTCACTGCTGGCACCACTAGAGCCCGCAAAATGACCGCTCCCCAACCACAAGACCACTTTCCAGCATGAGGCAACTGCTCACACAATGAGAGTCTGTAGTCAGCCTGCGGTAAGCCAGCCTCTCCTGACTAAACTCGTACGCGCTCGGACTGCTGACAATCCCCTGCGCGGAGAACGCGCAGTCCAGGGCGCTGCAGCGACACTTGGGTCTACTTTGTTTGGGAACCACCGCAAGGAACCGTAAACCGCGTATTCAATGACAAGGATGGGACGTGCTTGTACACCGCCTTAACTCTCTGGAAGTTTGCGGATTTCTGCCTCGAAATAAATGGATTATAATTGCGTGTGTTATTTGTCAGCTGGCAGGAACACTTGGATTGGGGTATGACCGATAATAACCGCATGCATTAGCGAGATTGCGACTATTCCTTGCTACAGGACTGTGTGCAGTCTTCTCATAGCACACTGGATTTGTTACACCTTGCATGGAGTTGAATGAACGCACGCTGCGATTTTGGCAAGCTGCAAGACACCCCTGTGCTCTGGAAAGTAATAATGCATAGTGTTGTAATAATGTTGCTATATATTTCATAGGCACTCAAAAATTTATTTTGTGGATCCGGAAGCACATCATTTCATTATAGATTCTATACACTTTGGGTACGGACTGTAGGCTATAAGGAATAGAAACGCGTTCTTCCATTGACTTTGTAAACCCAGCTAACAATTGTAAATATTTTTAAAACGCCTCGAAACATTCCATTTTGCTGTAATAACGCTAACATGTTTACGTAATGTTAAAAGAACCATATTTAGCGCACAGTTCACATTCGTTTTATCAACATGCGTTAACTAATTAACACTGACGCAGCCCCCCCCCCCCCCCACACACACAACCATACACCAAACTTAATTTGTAATAACTTTTAAAAATCGTTTCTTTGTGTCGTTTACCAGGACTCACTTTCAGGAGGACTCTGGGACTTTGTTACATTTGTTGTTTAAATGATGTTTAAGTAAAAGTTCAAACAACGTTACGCTAGGAACATTTTGTGCCAACTTTAATCAAACCCTATAGAGACGTTAAATTGATGTTATTTAAAACCGCGTGGTCTTTTTTGTATATAAGCATCTGGGATCTATCCGTTTTCAAGATTTTGTCAAGGCAAGCATGTGATATTGCTTTAGATGGTTTGCTGAATATAATGGATTAACTGCTTACAAAAGTTTAGTGAAAGGATAATCATTTTTAGAAAGCTTGCTCAACCAAATGCTTCAAATATCCACTAAAGTGCACTTTCAGTTCTGCATTAATATCATTGATTTGCACAGAAATTCGTAATTTTATTTACATAATATTTAATATCCAATCAAAAACGTATTATTTATGGCAGACCTGGCATTTATCAATCTATCACAGCATTATTCCTTATGACAGCTTTAGTGTCTATAGTAGGCCTATTATTGCATAATCTGTAGTTTCCATGGTAAATTTGAGCAAATTTGATTTATTCCGCATTAAAAACAAATGAAAAAGTTAGTTTTGTTTAAAAAAATGTTTTTATATTGCCCAAATAAATGGAATTAATTTATTAATTTCCCCTTGTTTTTCTGGGTGTGACATTAAAGGGTTAACGAAGAGGGGAACTGAAGGTCATGGGAGAGGCGGCTCCGACCCAGGCCACCCCAAGTGGGTTTGCACCAATGTTGGGCGTCGGGATGGGAGGATCAGTCACACCAATCGCCACTTCAAGAGGATCTGCCGTTCCTCAGCTCCACAGTGCCATAGTGGAACGCTTGCGTGCCAGAATAGAGCTGTGCCGGCGCCATCACTCCACCTGTGAGGACCGCTATGTGCACGGTCTGGCGGAAAGCTCGGACCGGGAGCACGAGAGCACACTCCATCTCTTAAACGTCGTCCATCAGGGCCCTGGGAACAGGAAGACCAAGGGCAGCAGATCGGCCTCTCAGCAGCCTCCTGAATACAGCAGAGTGAATGGGGAACCTAAAGCCCACAGTTCATCGGAGGCGGAATCCAAAATTTCTTCACAAATAGCAGTAAGTTTTGTGGGTTGTATTAACTACGCCCACATAATAAATCTTATAATCTGTCTGATGCACATGGGGACACATGTCAGACCAATCCCGCAGAGAATGACATCAATACACTGATATGATGTGATTACTGCGGGTGTGTGTGGGAGAAATGGGGGGGGGGCGTCGGTTTAATTAAAAAAAGCCCTGCAGGCAGGCGCATGATTCTTTAAAGGTCTTTAAAAAATATAACAAAACAAAATATAACTTAAAGAGGTGGTGATACAGTGACACTTGATTTGACACAGTGACATCTGTCCATTATACAGTACAGCTCCTCCATCACATTGGAAAATCATAGAATGCCACTGCATTGGATAAAATGCCTAACCATGGGAAATTTAATTAGAGAAAGATAGAATACACATGTTTCAAGCAAAACATTTCACAGAAATAAGTTTGTATGGCTTTGAACATGAATAGTTGCATATGCCACTTAGTGTGATATTTTGCTATCTATTGATATGGATATTTATTTTTAAAGGAATAATTTGCCCATACATTACATGGTTTAAAAAATTAGAAATGAGTTTGTTTCTTTTGGAGAAATGTAGCATTAGATAATTTGCTCACCAATGGTTAGTGAATGGGTGCCGCCAGAATAAGAGATGAAACATCACAATAATCCACAAGTAGGCCTAATCCACACAACTCCAGTCGATTAATTAAATTAATTATCAAGCAATTAACATCTTGTGAAGGCAAAAGCTGCATGTTTGTAATAAACAAATACATAAATCTGACAATTTTAACTTCAATACATCGCTGATGGCTAAAATTGATGTCCTTTATCCATAATGTTGCTTTCTCCAGTGAAAAAGTCGTTTCACCTAAATCAGAAGAGAAATCAGATTATTCAGGATCACATATCAAGCACCGTTTACTAGCAATAATAGTATAAATCAGTCCCTTAACTAATATAATAATGTGGGTGTGTTATGACCCTGTACCCTGACCCAGGGGCTCATAACAAGCTGACTTGATGACGCTGGAGGAAGCGTTTTATGCATTTTGGACTTAAATTTTGACAAAGCGACAGTTTTAAGTTAAAATGTCTTAATGATGGATTTGTTTCTTGCAAGCACGCAGCTTTGAAGAGATGAATTGATGGACTTGAGTGGTGAGATTATTGTGATATTTTTATAAATTGTTTGGATTCTCATTCTGACGGCACCCATTCACTGCAGAGCATCCATTGGTAAGGAAGTGATGCAATGCAACATTTCTCAAAATCTGATGAAGAAACAAACTCCTATTTCTTGGATGGCCTAAGCGTGAGTACATTTTCAGCAAATTTTCACTTTTGGGTGAACAATTCCTTTAATTGTTGCTTGAGTTTCCAAATAATTTATGGCACCATGTTATACAAGTGAATGCATATTTTCATAATTATTGAAAAGATTTCTTAAAACAGAAAAAAAAAAAACATGTTTAGTACTGTAGCCTCAGCTTTTGTAACGAGGGAAACACATGCGGTCACAGGGTCATTTGTGGTTCTTTGTTCTCATCCTTCTATTTGCCTCTTGGGATTTCACTCTTTGACACCACTTGAGGCATCCATTTAGTATCTCTGTTCATAGACACGATGAGAGCTTTACTGTAATTCTGAAACCCTCTTTTAAAATGACAAATTTTGTAGGCATTTAGGTAAAAAGCACGTTAGACATGGAATAAAAGCAAAGTAGCAAAATAGACCTAGTTTATCATAGAGATATTCTTGCAAAATGCAGAATCATAAGGTAAGGCATCAGGTTTTCCTTTCAGCTTTGCCAATTTTTAAAGTGTACATCAATACCTATCCAACAAAACAAAGGCACAAGCAGAAATTGGTGCATGATGAAATCTCTCAAACACTGTGTGAATGGCCTTGTGTTTTGTTCCATGCATTGTCTTTCTCTATTTGATAAATTCTTCTCAAATCACCTTCTTGATTGATGGCTTTGCCATAAAGTCATTTGAAGCGTGTAGTCTGCGTATAAATGTTTAGAGCTATTCTATACATGTCCTGGTTTTGTTTACTCCCAGTCAAACAGGCCTTAAACACATTTGGCAGTGGACTGCCCAGTAATTAAGTGTTATGGGTTTATGGATGAAATCATTTTTCATAATTTCGGAGTTATGAACAACTTTGGAACATGGTGGGATTGTGGAGTTTCATCAGTCCCTTTGTGATTAAGAAGTGCATTGTATTGAATGTGCACTTTTTTTTTTTTAGTTTACGCTTGTTTGTATGTATTATCTTTTGCCTTTTGTTACGGACCAAAGCAAGTGAACTATCGGACTTTCCTAGTGTGAATACACCCTTCGAGTCTCAAATGAGGAGAAGCCTAAAGGCACGGGTATACTTCACTTTCTGCGTTCCGTTCTGTCTCGCAGCTTTTAAAGTATACTCAGCCGCAGAAATGTGCGGACGAACCATTCGCGTGGTCTCAAATTGCCTGCACGTGGACGAGGTGCGCAGCTGTCTGCGAGCCGTCTTGATGACGAAAATTACCTAATGCGGACGGTGCGTGGATGCGGACGGCCGAAGAATACTTTGGCCTTAATCCTGATTTGCGCGTGTGTGTGAAGTGCGGCGCTGAGGTGAAATATCGGGACAATTTGATAACCCAATTATAATAGGCCGCTTAATAATAATAATAGTTTTATACATTAATAGGAGAACGAGCCTAATATTGTCTTGACTATCGACAAAGACATTTTCTATCGTCGATACACGATGCTATCGGCACAACCGGCTCATACCAACTTTTTTGTATTAACAAAAATGAGTTTAGGACTATTTAATAGCTTTACTATTATAGGCTTTTAATTCAGTCTTTACTTGACTTTTGTGAAATAAACTTGCTTTAGTTTTTTTTTAACTATATATATATATATATATATATATATCTCTCATAATCCTTGACAAAACACTATAAACTAGTTTAGTGGATAATTCAGCAGCAAAAGAAACTCTAGAAAAATCATGGGTGCACAATAATTGTATAAAACCTAGTGAAACACTTTAATTTATAAATATAAGTGTAGGACTAAATCTGGTAAAATGTCACACATTGATATTTTTATTGTAAAATGCATTCATAAAAAACAAGCAAATACATGTGTATATATAAATCTATATTAAAATATTGTATTTTAAATGTATAGCACAGTGATAAGACAGAAACAAATGATAGGACAGAACAAGAAAGACTATTATCTTTCATTGCGCAAGAGTATTATAAAACAAAAGGCTCCAATATAGAGCGGAGCAATGCACATCCCGTGCGCAGAATGAACAACACGGAGTCACAGCACACAGACTGCGCTGCCCTCCGAGTCTGCATGAAAAAGTACAGGGGGAAGCTATATTGATAAGTACTGTATTAAATCTGTTGCGTTAGTTTATTGAGCCTTTTCTTTGAAAAGTTTTCAACCTCAGTGACTGTGCGCTCTTGAAGAGAGTTTGACTGTAGTGTGCCGAACGCAATGCGCAGTTTGAATGCTGAACGGAGGATGACAGACAGACGCAGCAGAGAGAAGAGTTTATGTGAACTTGAATTTAACGACGTAAATATTAATCTGTACCTCAGATTAAACTATGGTACAGGTTCAGAACACTTGAAATATAATGCATGCAAACTTTATGGTGCTTTATGATGTTTTTGTGGGGCTTAACAACAACAACCGAATAGTATACGCACAACATCGGATTTGGATCGGTCTCGTCTGACCGATACCCGATCAGCAGAAAATGATCGGATCGGAGCCGATACCGATCCTGAGTATTGGATCGATGCATCCCTAATACTAATGCCACTAAAGCACTTAATTTCAACCGTAGTGTTTTATTCAATATTACTTTTAAAGTTAATATATTTTACTAACTGCAACTTTATCATTACAAATGTGACCACAAATACTATTATCTACAAACTTAATATTTTTTTGTTTTCCATAAATGCCTGTCAGTACATTTGGCAGTACACTTTATTTTTTATTACATACTGTTTAAATATGTACTTGTGTCCTACTTAAATTAATAAAAAGCACTCACTTGAATTTAAACCATAATACATTTGAATTTAAATGCAGTTAAGTGTTCAGAAACATTTAATTCTATTTGCACTAAAGTGCAAATATAATTAAATGTTTGCACTTTAGTGCAAATAGAATTAAATGTTTGCACTAAAGTGAATAATTTCAAAGTATACGTTCCATATAAAGTACCCTTTTCAAAAGTATACTAAAGTGTACTTTCTTTTAACAAGAGAAACTCTAAAAAATTAAAGCAACAGTTCACCCTGAAGTGAAAATTCTGTCATCGTCTGCTGAAATCCATGTCGTTCCAAACCTGATTAAATTTCTTTCTTTCGTGGAACATCGTTACTTTTTTTGTTTTGACTGAATTTTGGACAAAAAAAAACATTAGAAAATTCTTCAAAATGTGTTTCGCGGAAGTGAAATGTGAGTTTGGAAAAATAAATATGCTTCAAGAAGCATTTTTGGTTCCACAAAAAACATTCAGTCAAAGCATCTTTAACCCTCATGTACTGTTCAAAAACAGGTGACTTCTGTATGGTCCGGGTCAAATTGACCCGTATTAGATTAAATGTAATTCCACAAAGATTACGACATTATAAAAAACAACTTACAATCAATAAATTTTTAATATCAGTACTTTTCATACATTTCAAATAATTATTATCTGATTTTATGATTGATAAAAAAAATGTAACCACTATTTTTTGACTGCCACTCCCCCAGACCTGTGAGATGTTTGTGATTTGCAAATAGTTTCACAATAATATCTTAGTCTAAACCTAAAGTAATCTTGACAAATTATATATAATTTTGAATGTTTTGGACTCTAGTTTCATATTTGTGACTGTTTTTTCAGAGAAATGACAAAGCAATAGATAAATAGGGATAGATTTTCCATTTGTGATATAGTGCCGAACACACTTTTATTCTATACTATATTTTATTCTATTCAATTTTATTCCATAAGTTTGTATGTGTTTTAGAGCTATAATTAAAATCAAATATTAAAGTTACTGCTATTTCTGAATTGGATGTCTACTTCATAAATATTGTACAAAATATGGAAATATATAGTTCAGAACACTCAAACAATACATTGAAATCAAGAGTCCCTGTATATCATCTAGTGAAAGAGTGTGGTATTGCATCTACAAAATCGTACTTAAGTTCATTTTGAGATATCAACCTAAAATTTGGCACAGAACTTGTTCAGATGATTGACTTTGATTTTCTTAAAGATTTGGTGATAAACCTATTGTATAAAATTGCTATTTTAAACAAAATATAAATCTATATTTTACAATTCCATACATTTAAACTTTAATAATTTGACTTATTACAGCTGTTTTACTTTCTACAATAACCTGTGATGTTTCATCTTTAAAAAGATTCCAATCTTAAGTCTGTGCTCTGAGGTATTCAAGTTTTATAACAATTTTAGCCGGAAAAGTCATTTTTATGTCCATGCTGAAAAACTGTGATTTACAGTTAAAAGGCTAAACAGTTTTGTTTTCACAAACTTTGAAATTAAAAAGTTGTTAAAACTCATCAAGACACTGACACTATGAGGCACTTCAGGACTAGAGTTGAGGACCTCTTAAATACAAAAAGGAAATTTGTTGTTATTTTGTGTGTATTTCAGTGGCTTTTGAATGGATGCCTATTCGGGTCAAAATGATCCACGAACATCACAAACGTATTATAATTTCTGTATGTACACAACACATCAGTGTGTTGAAACTGTTCATGACCCTAAACGAGAAAAAGTAACACCACTTCAAGAAAAACAACATGAGTTGGATAGGATTTCAGATTTAAAAAAAATGATAGCTCATTTTTACACTTTGGCTGAAAAAATATTTTTTCTGTATTGAAATAAGTGGGGAAAAGCTACATGTTTTGCTTCATAGGATTGTAAAAAACTAAAATAACAAATTATAACCAATACATTTATTATTTTGCGTCTGTAGAGTTGCTTTAGAGCATTAAAATAGGCAGGTCAAATTGACCCGGGAACAGTACAAACCTAATAAAACATTTTTTGGACATGCCAAAACACATCAGCGTGTTGAAACTTTTTCCATGCATGTTCATGACCCTAAATGAGTCATAAAACTTCAAGAAAAACAACATAGGTTTAATAGTATTTCAGATAGATTAAAAAACTAAAATGATAGCTAATTTTTTACCAATTTGGCTGACAAAATATTTTTTCTGTATTGAAATAAGTGGGTAAAAGCTACTTTTTTTGCTTCATAGGATTGTAAAACACTAAAATAACAAATATAACCAAGAAATGACATTATTTTGGGTCTGTAAATTTTCCTTAGCGCATTAAAACAGGCAGGTCAAATTGACCCGGGAACAGTACGAACGCAATAAAAAAAATTTGTGGACATGTCAAAACACATCAGCGTGTTAACTTTGCATGCATGTTCATGACCTTAAATGAGAGTCACAAAACTAAAAAAAAAAACTAAAAAAAAACATAAGTTAACTAATATTTCTGACAACTCAAAAGTCAAAATGGGTCAAATTGACCTGGAACAGTACATGAGGGTTTTAAAGAACCATTTCTTTCTTAACTTTTTATATAATCTGAAGAACCTTATGTCACCACAAATAATCTTTTGTGAAACAGACATGTTCTTCAGATGTTAGAAGTTCTTTATTGAACCATTTAGACAAAAATAAAGGTGACTCGAAATGCAATAGAATTGACATTTTTAAGTGTATGGTGATTAAACCAAGATTAAACCATTTTTTTTTTGTGAACTGTCCCTTAAAACCTTACTGGAAATTGTAAGCATCTAAACCAGTGTTTACGGATGAAGATACATATTTAAGCATGATAGGCAGGCATTACAAATAATAGGTGGAAGAAGGAAATGTCAAAGTGTTTCTTGGCTATAGTGCTTTAGGAGTGGAAGCTGAAGGTGGCCCAGGCTTCGACTCACTCCACCTGAATGTGGAACAATCAGTCCGGTTCCTTGGAGGCCACTTTAAGCCCAGCAAATCTGTCTGTTCCTTACATGGGAATATGAATGGGTCCTTGGACAGTTTGTCCCATGGTTAACATTCATGTTCACATGAAAATAAATTAGTCCTACATGAGCATACTCCCAATATGGCAGAAAGCCTAAGCAATTGGTTTGAGAGTCAAGGACAGATACAAATTTTAACTGCAAGCATACATTTTGGTCCAGTTTGCAGTTTATAATGGCCAAGAACTGTCCACTTTGACAGGATGTGTTTTCTGACTGACATGTAAAATCAGCAACCATAGTTTGTTTTGTGTCTGGGTTGATTTTGTGAAAATATTTAGTGTCTTTTTAAAGATTAATGCCACTAATCTGCCAATCTTCAGCCAAGCCAATGGGACAATATTCTCAACAGCACTCATTTTATCAACCTGATGCTTCATAAAGATGACATTGTTTCCAATGAGGCATGGCATATTGATGTACCTCATCTGATGCATTCTGTATGATGGAAGTTGTGGTAGTTGTCAGATTGCCATTTTTTTGTGGGCACTATGCAGTCATCACACAGATTGCAGGTGATTGTTGTTGGCCGTCTGAGGATTTTGCAGAATAAGAAGGCTTGTTGATCATTTTATTCCAAGTTATGTGCAGCAAAAAATGCATTATATGTATTAAATGTGACCTATAAAAATGTACAAGTGGAAGGTTGAGGCATAAATAGAAGAGAACTTCAGGGAACTCAAGTAGGATTGCCCGTGCGGTTTAAATCAAAAGCATTCCCTCCTCATCCACACTGGCTCTCCTAGCGGTTTCTTTGTGAGGTGCGCCTTGTGTATACCTCATGTTTTATTCACAGTCTGAGACATGACTGGGGCTTTGAAGAGTGCTGAAACCATTCGGCATATACATCCTACCTCCATTTGCACAACATAATGGCTGCAGGCAGAAATCGCCCCATCAGCGTCTAGTATCAGCCTCTGTTACCCAAATTCTGAGTTTTATTTTATTATAGTTAACCAAGTGAAATTATGAAAATGAAAGCACTTTCTAGGCCAAAGTTGAAAATTTGTGACACACCTGTGTCACAAAGCTCAAGAGAATTTTTAATGGGCTATATTAATAGTGTGGTATAGCAGTTATTGATCTGGAATGTGTGCTTGATTTGTTGTCAAACTTTTTTTCAATTTCTTGTTTATCTTGTCGTTGAACAGGCAGCAAAGATAATGTAGAGTGATTACTTTTGAACTCTGTACATTTGAGATTACTTTCCCTGTTCATGCATGTGGAACACTTTACCAAAATATTGTAATTTGGACATTTTTTTTGTAATTATCTTTTGTTTTACTCTTTGGAGTTGTCATTGAGAACTACGTGTCCACTGCTGAGGGAAATGTACAGACAAATAAATATCCTTGACAACAGTTGATCAAACTTAGGACTATATATATATATATATATATATAATATATATATATATATATATATATATTATATTAGGGATGTAACGTTATGACAATTTCTCATGACAAATTATCACGGTTATCAGTACTATCATGGTGTTAATGTGCTGGAGATGTTCAAAAAGTACAGACACATAAATCACTTCAAGTTTTATATTTAAAAAAATCAACAAACCACAAATAAAATTACTTTGTTTGCATAAGCACTAAAACAATAACATTACCAATGATGTCCGGATTTTAAATGACAACTTGACTGACAACAGTTTAATAACATGTTCAAATATCTAATGTAAATGTTCAAATAAAGCTTAGAAAAAGATTCATAAAAAGATAACCCTCACATTGCAGCTTTTAAATAAAGAAAACCCAGCTAAAAAAACAAACTATTGAAGCCCAATATAAACCATCACAGGAATCCCAATGGTTTCCATTAAAATACCATTATAAACCATTAGCTTTTTCCAGTAAAACATTACAAAATTACATTTTGTAGTGTTTTGGTTATTTTTCCAATAGGATTTAACATCCCACCAATAGAATCCATAACATTAGACACCATTATAGTTTCCATTAAAAACAATACAATTCCCATTATAACCATTCAATCAATTTCATTTTATATTGTGTTTTGGGCAGGGTTTTATTGTTTTTTTTTTCAGCAGGGAAGGATTCAGTCAAAATGATAATTGGTTAATAAATTATTTTATGTATCTTATCTGCTCCATAAGTAATTTTAGATTCCTTATCTGAATTGTTTAAATGTGTAGAATCCACATACGCTTATTTCTCTTCAACTGGTCAAAATCTACAGCAGGGCATGCAAATTTGGTACATTTATGGCCAGACAGAAACCGCACACAGGCAATATAAGACTCTGTAAATCTACTCACTGGCACTAGGGAGCGGTTTATATGGAAAAGCGTTGTTTTAAATGGAGAAGCTGAATTACAACTGTTTCCCGTGAACTCCGTGGACAAAGCAGGATTGTAATTAAGAACTCTTTAGGTATTACATGGAGCAAAGGTGAAAACAAAACGCCATCGAATCATTTCTGAAGACAGTCAGAACCTTCAGACGTACATATCATTAATGTATTCATTTGTATAATTCCCTCAGCACTTTTAAAACCTCCCAGCTTTTCTGCTCTATTTTCACTCAAAACGAAACTACTCTGCTGCTGTGCGCACATGAGACTGTCACTGAAAACTGTGCTTTATGCTAGCTAGTATTTATTAATCGTGATCACTTTCGGCAGGAATGTGACTCTGGCCATTGCCAGGTGAGAGGGTAATCTTTCTGTGGCCAGAATCATATTCATCAGACCGGTTAGAGATGGTAAATGCCAGGTCAACAACTCCTGCGACGATAGTTTATCCATCCCCACAGATGTGCTTTTCATTGTACTAAGTGCCAAGCGGATTTCCTCTGTTGTTATTGGTGCGATCAGTTCCCATTTGATCTGTCCGTTTGACTGTGGCGATGACTCAGAGGGTACAATCTCTGTAGTATTTGTCTCAAAGACCTTCGCCCAGTAATCCTCCACTCCCTCGACCGCATGATCCAGTCCCCTGTACGCCTCTTTCCAACGGCCTTCTAAGATCGAGTGTGCTGCATCCTTCCTTTTCAGCTTGTACAATCGTTGAGTGTGCGCATACCTTGCGCGTCGAATCTCCTTATTGGATTTAGGCTTTTTACCAAAAACCCTCCTCTTAACTGGATTCCACTTCAGGGGAATACACTCTTGGATCGCACTCTCCAGACTCTGTGCCGCTTGTTCTCTCGATACCCAGCCACCGCGCAGTCCCTCTGCAATTTCCTTTAGCTTTTGGGTTCCCACCCTTGGGTCCTCCAGTGTCGCTAGTGCTGTTTCCAGTAGTTTAGCTCTCCACCCCTCCTCGGGACTCAGTCCTGTTATTATTTCGCCACTGTCCCTGGTTTCCATTGTACCAGTAGTGGGACTTGTCCCGCCGTCGTTAGCTGGTTCTTCGGTCTCCTCCCCTCCTGCTTCAGTGTTATTATGGGGGCTGCTCGTAGATACCAGCTCCGGATTAATCCATTTTAACAGCTGGAGTCTCTTCCTTATAGCTCCAGCGGTTCTTCCTTTGGTGATAGCAGCAAGGGCTTTGGCCAGATCCATTTTCAGCATATCCGGCCTCCAGATCTTGCTGGCCTGTAATTGCAGCTCTACATCCTCTTTCGCTGTCCATTTCGATGTCCTCCGCAGAGATGGTAGCATGGGAGTTGAAGTGGCAGAGGGGATAATCCTTGTTGGTCGACTTGGGGTGGGTAACTGTGGAGATACTGCTGTTGGGAGTGATTGCTACTGTTGTGGGACTTGAGAGGGCATCCAGCCCAGATGTTGCAGACGTTTCTTAATGCCGTCGATGGATCGGTGGGAGAAGTTAGCCTGGAGGAGTGCCAGATGATCTTTCTTTAGCATCCCATCTGTCCATTCCTCATTAGCCATATCCACTAGCTTTCCATCTTCCGCTTTGCTCCACAGTCTCCTTTTCTTCTGTATAAGTTCAACTATTTCCTCGTTCACTTCCTCCTGGTGCTGGTGGTGGCGGTGCATCCCTAGGCTCCTTAGTGACGGAAAGGCTCTTCCACAGTCCTTACATATGATGGTTCCTTGGTCCAGTGTTGAATTGTCAGCTCTTGCCTCGATGTCGCTATTGCTGTGTACCTGGATTCCAGAGGGTCCAGGTTTTTTTCTATTTTTGTTTTCAGAAACCAGCTTTATACCCTGGGTCGGAAGGTTAGCCCTTCCCAGGGTGGCCCGGATCTTAGTTCGGGTGGGTCGTGACGGTAGATGTAGTAACCAACACTTCCCACCCTATCCAGCGGTCACCACGAGGAGGCGCCCGGCCATGTAACTAAGAGAGTCATAGTTAATCCCGTCGTTTACCCGTGCTTCATAGAATTTCTTCACTTTGACATTCAGAGCACTGGGCAGACATCACATCGCGTCATCACCTGCCGCGGACCTTAAACAGTCATTAAACATTAAACAGTCGGATTCCCCTGGTCCGCACCAGTTCTAAGCCGGCTGCTAGCTGGGGAGATCCGTGAGAAGGGCCG
>QVTF01003431.1:0-21722 GCA_003573665.1 Oxygymnocypris stewartii
ACAGAGTTCCCGGGGCTGGACAGCAGCGAGCCGGTGTGGCTCCATCACTGAAACATACACTATATTATTTGCATTCACTGATGCACTATTATTTGCATTTGATATTGCACCAACCAAGAATATGCTGATTAGAAAAGCATAATAGGGTAAAACTACTGTAGAGCATAGATTGATTTTATATCGCATGCAACATGATAAAATAAATCAATGTCAATAAATAGGTCAACGATATACGAGTGTCTAAAGCAAAGGAAAGCAATGTTTAAAAACACGTTGCAAAGTCTTAGAAATGTACTCTTTGCATTCAATTTGGTTTCATATGGTTTTTGACCTGTAAACAACTAGTAGTGTTTTTATAAGTCATACAAATTAATAATATATTACAATTGATAAAAAATGTGCACATAAATTCATATTATAATTTTAAATTAAGTGATTTTAGTGTTTTTTTCATCTATGAGATGAATAAAAAAAGTGTCAGGTGGAGCGATTGTAAAATGTATGAATTTCCTTATGCATAATTTTTTTACATTTATCAGTAATTAAAGTGTATGTTTTTGTAAAATAATTCTTATTTTTGTTCTAAAAATTATAGAATAAAATAAATAATTGTTTACAAAGATAAACCACGGTCGCACCACCTGACATTTTTTCTAAAATACGTATATGGTCCGCAGTATCTTTTAGTACTGCTTTACAATGGATGGATGGATGGATGGATGGATGGATGGATGGATGGATGGATGGATGGATGGATGGATGGATGGATGGATGGATGGATGGATGGATGGATGGTGGATGGATGGATGGATGGATGGATGGATGGATGGATGGATGGATGGGTGGGTGGATGGATGGATGGATGGATGGTGGATGGATGGGTGGGTGGTGGATGGGTGGATGGATGGGTGGATGGGTGGATGGGTGGATGGATGAATGGATGGGTGGATGGGTGGATGGGATGGATGGATGGATGGATGGATGGATGGATGGGTGGATGGATGGGTGGATGGATGATGGATGGGGGTGGTGGGTGGATGGATGGATGGATGGATGGGGATGGATGGGTGGATGGATGGGTGGGTGGATGGATGGACGGATGGAGGATGGATGGGGGATGGATGGGTGGGATGGGTGGATGGGGATGGATGGATGGATGGATGGATGGATGGATGGATGGATGAGATGGGTGGATGGGTGGATGGATGGATGGATGGATGGATGGATGGATGGATGGATGGATGGATGGGTTGATGGGTGGATGGATGGGTGGATGGATGGATGGATGGATGGATGGATGGATGGATGGATGGATGGATGGGTTGATGGGTGGATGGATGGGTGGATGGGGGATGGATGGATGGATGGATGGATGGATGGATGGATGGATGGGTGGATGGGTTTCAGTTTATCTATGGTTAGTACTAGTTTCCAGCTGTGCCTCGTGTTCATTATAGCACAGTAGGACGTGCACTCTAATGTAAACAAACTAACATTAGCAAATAATGCAATAGCAAACCTGACCATGAACATAGTGTTTTCCCTTCAAGATGGTGATCTTTTTACCAAGTTCACATGTATGGAAATATGTGTTTTTATTTAAATCACCATCACACGGCTACTGGTCCGCCAGAGTTGCATTCGCATCAAATTTCAAAGGTAAATATTAACCTTTACGCCAAATGCATGACAGAACTGTGGGTTGTTAGGGGTTCCTGTTAAGGGTTTACGTGGGTCTTCAGTTTAAATGTAAGGCCATGTAATACTCTTAAACGCTACAAAAACCTTAATTATAAATGGTGTTAAATTTGGGGACAGGTAGACAATAATTCCTATGTTGATTAATATATTCTGCCATTCTGAAAGTGAAACGAATTCGCTTTTTCAAGTCGATGAATCGACAAGAATCTAATGTATTATAAAAATCTGATTTTATGTAATAATTGATTCGGCTAATGATCTTATGACCCATTCCACTTCTTAAAAATTGTTCAAAGACGGAAATGTGAAGTTTGGTGATAAATGTTTAAATGTGATTTTAAAATCCTATTTGGTGTAATTATATATTTTTTAATAAGCCCTTTTTATCTGTCCTCTTAAGTACATTTGTTTGTTGCAAATTTACAGACAATGCAATTAAGTTTACATTGGCTTGTTGGCTAATATTGCTGTCAACTGACAACAAAGTTTCCCTTCTGAATCAGCATAACTGCACACGTTTTATAGTCAATAATATCTTTAAAAACACATTGCATGAATTGTAATTTGATTTCCTTCAATAAAAAGGATATTGAGTAATATGATGTAAAAAGTGTATGACTATCAAAGTTGCCCATCCCTGATCTAGATGAGAGAAAAACCACTAAAATCACCTAATTTAAACATTTAATGTGAATTTATGTGCACACAACAATCTTACATTTTGAACAATTACAATAGAATTTTTTTTTGCATGTCAAAAATCCTTACGCACAGAAAAATAAGGGGTTAAAAGTCTACATTTTTGGGTACAACGGCATGTCCCTGAAGCAATACCCTTAAAATTACATATTTGTACCTTTTTACCCCTAATAGGTGCATATCTGTACCTAAGAGTAGTAATACGTACCCTTGAGGTACTAATATGCACCTATTAGGGGTAAAAAAGGTACAAATATGTAATTTTAATGGTACTGCTCCAGGGACATGCCGTTATTTTTCTGTGTGTACGTCATCGAACCCTAAATGTTTAAATTCAACTTTCAGATTTTTAACAAAACCACGAATTGATAAATATCAAATATCATGTTTTTGTTTAAGCTGTTATATGCATGAACTACTAAAGAGTTCATTTGCAAAAACAGATAACTCTGTTTTTAACAATCCCCAAAAATCTAGTTTTTTTAAATTGTGCATTCAAATTAATCTCAATCAAAAAATAAACAACTTTTTTTTTGACTAGGTTAAAAAATTACTTCAAAAAAAAAATGATGAGATAATAAAAAAACATAACTCTTCTAATGCTGACAGATGTTAATACTAATGCAATGTTCATGTTAACTAATGTAGTAAACTACTGTCAACAAATGGAGCGGTATAGTAATATTTGATAGTCGAATATCAACGATATCTATACAGAATGCACTTGTTCTTTTGTCTTTTGCAGTGCCCTTTGAATCTAATGACTGGAACGTACCCTATTTCTATGTGCCGTGTGTTTCAGGTCACGACTGGTGTGTTTAATGTCTTATTTGGAGAGAAGCAGCATGGCTGCAGGGGGTCAAGAGTCAGTTCTTGAGGATTTAACTACACAAGTAAGAGACGTGATATAAGAATAACCCCCTGCATTGCATGCTCTTAACACAGGACACTTACACATCAAATGCACTGAACTCCAGTGTCAAGCGTGTCGGCAAACCATCAGGATCACCTGCGATTTATAACAAAACATGCATATTATTAAATTAATCACATATATACACACACAGACACACATATACATACACACACACACACACACACACACACACAGACACAAACACAAACACAGACACACACCAACACAGACACACAAAGACACACACACACACACAAAGACACACACACACACACACACACACACAGACACACACACACACACACACACACACACACACACAAACACACCGACACACCAACACAGATACAGACACACACACACCAACACAGACACAGACAAACAGACACACACACACCAACACAGACACAGACAAACAGACACACACACACAGACACACACCAACACAGACACACAGACACACACACACACACAGACACACAGACACACCAACACAGACACAGACCAACAGACACACACACACAGACACACACCAACACAGACACACAGACACACACACACACACACACACACACACACACAGACACACACACAGACACAGACAAACAGACACGCACACACACACACACCAACACAGACAAACAGACACACAGACACACACCAACACAGACCCACACACACACACCAACACAGACACAGACAAACAGACAGACACACACACACACCAACACACACACACACACACACACTAACACAGACAGACACACAGACACACACACATTCATACAGGTTTGGGTGAACTGTCCCTTTAAGAGACCACTGCTGTCAAATCCCAGCAGAACATTATCCCTGTCCTCACCGTTACAGTAGTAGCCTTTGATGTGTTTCGGACTCTCGTCTAAGCGGAAGTCATTGAGCTTCTTCTGGGTGAGCTGGTGCCAGAATCCTGCCTCCAGGGCACTGCAGAACGGGGCAAACTGCAGCTTTAGGGCGGCTGCGCCTCTCTCCGTTGACTCCGCTTCCATCAGGACCGATGCTTTTGATTCCTTATGACACAGAACATATGACCAAATCATGCCCAACCAGACAATATGAGACTTTTAACATCGTAAAGATGCTATAAACACAAATATATTGCCTTGAAAAAATGTAATTTATAGTAAATACTATAGTGTTTACTATACATACTATAGTAAAGTACTTGTTGAGGTAATTCTATTGTCTCTCTGGTAATGTATCAACTATAGTAGTATACACACATTACTTTAACCCAGTTGTATACAAATATAGGGTATATTATACAACAATACTCTAGTTTAGTGTGGTAAAACTAAAGTATACGTATTACAATTGATCAGTTCAATATAGTATGCTGTAGCACTCATTAACAGTGTTATGAATACTATATATATACACAATATAATACACTTTAGTATAGTATGGTTCAAAAACACTATTGTGTTTAGTATATTATTTTTAATGTGGGATAATAATAAAATTATAATTTATAGTGACAGCTACCCAAGAGATATTTTCACCTTTGATGAATCGAAATAAAATACATATTTTTAAACAAGTAAATAATAATATTGATAATATTTTCTTATAATAACGCATGCATGTGGAAGTTGGTTATTTTTGAAATAGTAGTTCCCTTTTCTCACTTGAACAAGTTTGGGTGTCTAAATCAATATTAAATTAATGTTGTACTAAGCTGACACATCATCTAGACTAGTAATTACGTTTTGTCAGCTTAATTAAAGTAAAAGCTGCGCTCTTTAGTGATACTGCTTCGTGTTAAAGCACTGAGTCTCTGTCACTGAGATCATGTGTTTGTTTGTTTTAACACACTGCAGTAAAAGACATTGCACTGGAAATATGATCTATGCCAAATATAATCCTGTAAATGACGAACAGAGAGTCAGAGCAACAATAAACACATATAACAGAAGCAGCACTCACCGGACAGCACTTCCTTGTTGAAGTCATGTGAACACGGTCAGCTCGTACGCATGCGCAGTCGCTTTGTTTTGGTTTCGGAGCAGAGCTAACGCTTCACAAATTATTTTAAAAATAATTTAATAAGAAAACAAGTACCAGCCGTGATAGCGTTTTCGCTGGTGCTACAACTGGTTAAAGCTTTATATTTAATATTTTGACATTTTAAAAACGTTAGCATACACGCGTCATATTACCCCGCTGAGGAAATGTGGTCAAATAACGTTAACCAGTCGCTTAAACAGTTTAGATGGGTGTCAAATCCTCGTTTTTTCCACACCAAAAAAGTGTTAGGGTGCCAAAACCATCGAGTAAAAGACAAAAGCCCAAAACAAAAGGAAAACACAAACTAATAGGCAAGAAAATACTGAGAAAAACGTATAAACGCTGTTTCTTTTCATTGTAACTATTAGCTGAATCAGTTGTGTCGGGTTCCGTGCACGGCAGAAGGCGATAGTGAACTAGCCAGAAAAGCACGCCTGATATACAGCACAACACCTTTCCAAAGCTGTAAGTGTAACTGAGCTCCTGAGTAAGTCAGTCCAGACGAGCAGCATTCCTTCGGAGTCCAGGTCTTTTATCAAGCCCGGATTATGATTTAAAACTCCCAAAATAGGCTATACACACAAATCTATCCATCTAATCGTGCTTAGAGCAATCCGCCAGGTACTGTAAATGACATCACAAATTAATAAAACAAATATGAAACTGTCAAAGTGTATGCATAACTTAAAAAACAACTTAATATGTTGCCATGCAAAGCATGCTGTCTAATTTTTCTGCTCTAAATATTCCATCATGATCGTGGTAACTGTCCCATGATATCTGCACAAGTATTCCAGAGAGGTATATCTGTGAAGCAATAGGCATTGCATTAGTAATGCATAAACACAAGTTCATCTACCTACTAAAAATGATAACTTTACAGATCAAATAACATTTTACTGAATGCATGCGGTAAAAATGTCTACTTGTGGTACATTTTACCCTTTAGCTTCTAATGCATTATTGTACATCACTGTTCAATATTTGTTTTTTTTTCTGTTTTAATCACAATTATCAGTGTGCTACAAATATGGCTCACGCTTTTAAACAGGGTTTCTGTGGGTCAAAATCAAAGCAGAAATTCATACTTTTGAATTCTAGTTATGGCACATAATGTTGCAAAAAATGTATAAATAAAAATCTTCCCTCAACAATACAAATATCTAACCATCCTCAAATCAAAAAAACATTTACAGATGCAAAAGTAAAAAAAAAATTTTTGTTTAAATGATGAACATCACTTTTTTACAGTGCGATCGGAAGGTAAGAGATATTTCCATATAGTACTATGCATCTATTTATGTATGTTGTTTGTTTGTATCTTGTCTTTGAATGTAAGTCTTACATTCACCACCTGCAGAAACCCTGTTAGAGTAATACATGAAGAGTATTTAACATTAAAACCATGTTGTAGTTGTCATGTAAACCAGTGGTTTTCAAAATGTGAGTCATCGTTACTTACATGTTAATTTGACATTGAATAGGTTCAGTTAATAAGAATTAAATTGACATTAAATAGTTAATGCTTTCTTTTTAAAGTCAGCTCTCTGAGGACAGAGTGCATTCACTTTTGACCAAACTCATATTTGGGTTCAGTTGATAGTAATTGAATAGTTGCTCATTTCCCATGTACAGGTCCACCCTCGCTGCAAAGACAGCGCTGAATGAAGCATCGGACATGCTGAAATTACAGGACATTCGCCAAGACAAACATATCTCACTTTATTTTAAGCAATCCAGTCTAGTTATAGCAAGAATGGCACTTTTGTTCCACCAATCATATGATTTCATAGAAAGTGACAGGCACTAATTGAGAGCTAACAATGCAAACTGTTACAAGAAAAAGAGAACTGAATGGGACAAAGCACTGCATTACCATTTTAAATATTAGAATTGCTTTTCCATAACTTGAAGACTTTGTAGTCCATTTCATCATCACCTTGTTGTTGCACAGGCATGTAAAATACAGTATGTGTGGAATGGATCGATACAAGCATTCTGCCGTCTGTTGTTTAATGCATGTATAGAGGCGATATGAAACAAACTATTTAATCTTCACATGACCTCAATGTTCATCAACCAGAGACATCCAGTTACTGGCTGCGTCTGAAAGCTGAAAAACGCCACCTCTTAAGGCAGCATACGGAGGTAGGAAAGCAACAATGCACATGCAAATCCAATGATTATATCACTTCCTGTCTACTGATACCTTCATCTGAATGATTTTTTATTAATCCTTCACTGCCTATAATATAGCACCAGGCCTAGACAGTGTCACACCAGCCTGCCTTAAAACCTGTGCTGACCAGCTGGCCCCCATCTTCACAAAGATCTTCAACAGATCACTGGAGCTGTGTGAAGTTCCCTCATGCTTCAAATGCTCCACCATCATCCCCGTCTCAAAGAAACCCAAAATTACAGGACTAAATTAAGTCTGTGGTCATGAAGTCATTTGAAAAACTGGTGCTGGCGCACCTGAAGGACATCACTGGACCCTCGCTGGATCCTCTTCAGTTTGCCTACAGAGCAAACAGGTCTGTGGACGATGCAGTCAACATGGGACTGCAACATCTAGACAGATCAGGGGCTTATGTGAGGATCCTGTTTGTGGACTTCAGCTTGGCCTTTAACACTATCATCCCAAACCTCCTCCTGCCCAAACTAACTCAGCTCTCCATGCCCACCTCCGTCTGTCAGTGGATCAACAACTTGTGAGGCTGGGAAAATACACATCCAGCACCCGTACGATCAGCACTGGAGCTCCTCAGGGCTGTGTTCTCTCCCCACAAACTTCTCTCCTGAAGTTTGCAGATGACACCACACTCATCCAGGATGGTGACGAGTCTGCTAACAGACAGGAGGTTAAAGAGCTGGCTGTCTGGTGCAGTCTTAACAACCTGGAGCTTAACACACTCAAAACAGTGGAGATGATCGTGGACTTCAGGAGAAGTCCCCTGCTCTCCCGCCACTCACCATCATGAACAGCACTGTGACTGCAGTGGAGTCATTTAAATTCCTGGGCATCACAATCTCCCAGGAGCTGAAGTGGGACAATCACATTGAGTCCATTGTGAAAAAGGCCCAGCAGAGGCTGTTCTTCCTTCACCAGCTGAGGAAGTTTAACCTGCCACAGGAGCTGCTGATACAGCCATCATTGAATCTGTCCTCTGCACGTCAATAACTGTCTGGTTCAGCTCAGCTACCAAATCTGACCTCAGTAGACAACGGAGGGTAGTCCGGACTGCTGAGCGAATCATTGGTACAACCCTCCCCACTCTCCAAGAACTGTACTCATCCAGAGTGAGTAAAAGGGCTGACAAAATCACTCTGGACCCTCACATCCAGCACACTCCCTCTTTGAACTGTTACCGTCTGGTCGACGCTACAGAGCTCTGAGCACCAGAACGACCAGACACAGAAACAGTTTCTTCCCTCAGGCAATCCATCTCATGAACATTTGACAATAATTATGATACACACACTATTTATACACTTATTAATCTAACACATATACTTAGTCTACACTTCAATTGCACATAATATACCTGGACACACAAAACTGTCCATTGTTATATACCTGTTTACCCTACGCGGCCGTTGAATGCCTGTATCTGATTGGCTGATGAATGTTCTAGGGTGTGCAATTATTTTCAGGGAGACGCATGGCGAACATAGTTCCAGACACCGCATTACATGTCCATATCACTTCGCCAAATTATTTCAGTTATTTAAAAAGGTCTTACAACAGCAATACAACCAAAACCAACAATACACTGGCCAAATACAGAAATATAGTAAGCAATGGGATAAAACCGACAGATAATTTCCATGTGTTGCCACATAATTACATTTTATTATGTACAAGCACATACTCTATTTCTCCCACTATCCCTCACAAACACACACAGTTTACACACATGATAACATACGTGCTAATGTTGTTAGCACTTCTCTGATGACTTTGTCAGTAAATAGTTTAGCAATTTAAAAGTACATGACATGGTAACAACGGCACTGTTCGTGAGGAAAATGAACTGAGAGTTTCACTAGGACGCTGCTGCCGAACACTGATGAGAGACAGACTCAGAGAGGTAGCTTAAGTTAGGCTAATTCACGCACGCTCAATCTCTCGAGTCTGTCTCTCTCTCATAACTTAGTTATTAGCTGCATTTGTCTGTTATAAACTGCCCAAGCCTCCGTAACCGTCTAAAATTACATTTTGGAATTAGCAACGAAGGCGATTGAGGTGATTCGGAAGAAATAATCCTACTCACAATAGCCATTTAAGTGGATAAACCGGACAAATCCCTTGAAATATATCATCTGATCGATGTGTTGAAGTGTGGCAGCCTTAGTATAAGCTGAATAACTGACTCCGGATTGTTGAATTATTAGAGGTATAATGGTGTAACTCCGCTTCGCGGCCGCATCAGCACCTCGGGTGTGCATTATTTTTCTAATAATTAAACGGTCCGCCGTCAATTATTCCTTACATATACAATTGTCAATTTGTATATTGTTCTTCCTTATTTACTTGTTCTATTTTATTATTTCTATCACTGTCATTCTGTTGCAATGCGTGCGGTAGCTTCAGTCACAAAAACATATTCCTCGTATGTGTAAACATACCTGGCAATAAAGCTCATTCTGATTCTGATATCCTATAATAAAAGATGGAATATGAAAGCTGTGGTTGGTGCCCATTTTTGACGAACTTTGTCCACTTTTGATGTTATTTCTAGCACGTAATTAAATATTTGCTTACTAATCACCAAAACATTCTTTATTAAATGGTAGATTATTTCACCTTCATGCTGCCTCAGAAATCTCTCTAAAGTCATTTTTGCCTTCAAATGCAAACACTGCCTGCAAAGGCATTGCCTGATAAGCAACGAGTCAGCTGCCTACGTTTCGGATGCAGCTATTATGTCTAAAACGTTTAAAGATAAAAGTATGTGTTTTATGTAAGTTGCATTAGATGTTACATGTTTTATTCAAATAATTTTTATTGTTAAAAACAAATATCAGAATCAGATGCAATGCATTGTAAATCATCCACGAGCTCCACAATTTGTGCATAGTATGTATACGTCACTGCTTTCTTTTTAAAGCTTCAAGGCCATTCTGAACATGCTTGATTAT
This sequence comes from Oxygymnocypris stewartii, assembly GCA_003573665.1. Classification (NCBI taxonomy): domain Eukaryota; kingdom Metazoa; phylum Chordata; class Actinopteri; order Cypriniformes; family Cyprinidae; genus Oxygymnocypris; species Oxygymnocypris stewartii. The sequence continues at coordinate 10,502 of QVTF01003431.1, forward strand.
CATACACCAAGAATTTGAAGCTGTTTGCATGTGGGATCTTCCAGCTCTCTGCGGACAGTTTTGACCAAACAAATATTTGATTAAACCGACTGTAAAATATATATGCACCACACCTGCTATTTAAACACAAGCAATGCCAGAAGGCATTAAACACATCGAACCAAAACTGTACTGACTGTGCATCACCCTCAACAGCAACTTTCAAGAATTATTATTTTAGTGTTGTTTAATTTAAAATAAGTTGCTACTATACTCTGATTACATCAGATCTAGGTGCTGAAGCAGCTAGTGCTCAGTTTCAAAACACTCTGAATATGTTTATCATATAATCTGATGCAGATTTACATTCAGCAATAAATAATAAAACTGCTCTGTACTTACAAGATGCCAAAAAATAACACAAGCATGGCAGATGCACAAAACTACCGATGTACAAAGTGTCACAAGAAACACCAATGGAGCAGGTGCGCAAACTTTATCTATCGATATGAAATATCTTTTTGAACACCCTTTTGAAGTTCTCATTGCACAGTGGATATATGAAGGGATTCAGGGTAGAGTTGATGTACCCCAGCCAAATTGTGAACATATGAAGGTCATGATGCACACAGGTCTCACACAAGGCCATGACCATGAAGGTGATGAAGTACGGGATCCAGCACACCATAAAGACGCCAATGATGAAGCCGAGCTGCCTGGCGGCTTTCCGCTCCTTCCGGATGCGCATGCTGTGGATGCTCTGCTTGGACTGTTCACAGAGTTTCTGCCAGGTTTGTTTGGTGGGGAGCGTTTTGGTGGTGTCCATCGCAGGGCTTTGATTGCAGAGAACCGTGGTGTAATTGTGTGTATCCGCAGTCGGTGCGCTCTCACATAACACGTTACAGTCGTTGGCACTCGTGAACGCTTTGGGCTGAGCGTTGTTCTCGGACTGCAGGTAGGTGAGGGATAACGGCGGAGGGCCTTCTGCGACGGTTTCCCCGTCATCGCTCTGAAACGAATCTTCATTGTGCATCGTGCGCTTCGAAAGACTGAACATTGCTTTGGCCTTGTAACAACTCTTCCGCTTTGTCTCGGAGGTTGCGTCCCTCGTGCTGTAATGCTGCCCCAAACTGTACTGATCCAGCAGGCCCTCGTTTTGGGAGAACGCCTGCGAACCTAGACTCTCTCTCTCCGAGGCTTTGGTTATCTTCAGCTGCATTTCGTTGTGCAACGTATCGTCGGTTTTCACCATTGGACCGGCAAAGTTCTCCCACTCTCTGTAATGATCACGGACCGCGATGAAAATCTGCAAGTAGAACAGAAGCATGAGGAAGGAGGGGATGTAGAAGTTGAGGATGGCTGTCAGGACTTTGAACCAGGTGATGAAGCGGAAGTCCGTGTCACATTGGTTCTCCAGCTCTGGCTTTCGGTCGACTCGAGAAAACACCCGCCAGCCCAAGATGGGAACGATCCAGGTCATGGAGAGCAGCCACGCGCTACAAATCAACAGCGTCGCTTTACCTCGTGTCCGATACTTTAGGTACCGTAAAGGGTGGCGTACAGAGCGGTACCTGTCCAAGCAAAGAATGAACAAGCTAAAAATGGAGGCCGTGCTCGCCACATAGTCCATGACCAGCCAGAACTGGCAAATAACACGACCCAGTTTCCACTCGTCCTCAAGAAGGTAGACCAGATTCAAGGGCATGACCGTAGCCCCCACAATGAGGTCCGCTATCGAGAGGCTGACGATGTACAGGTTCCCTACCGTGTGTAAAGTCCGTTCCTTTCTCACGGCAAAAAGCACCAGCAGGTTCATGATGACCGTCAGGAGGGAGAGCATGCCGAGAAGAACCCCCAGCACCGTATTGTTCATGTGATGGTGGAAGGGAGCGGACGCATTCAAAAGACTCGTGACGTTGGGTTCGGGGTGTTCTTGAAGAATTATCTTCCCGTTTGTGGCGGTGAGTATCGTAGTCGTCTCCATTGGGCACGTGTCACATGATGTCAGAGTTGTGAGAAAGCACATAGTGGCTTTGGGTTTTCAAATTCATATGCACACAATGGAGTTTCTGAAAAACAAAACCAGAGAATGCATCACGTTGTGTTCGTATTATTCGCTTATTGATGAATGGAGACATCATATTTCTGATGCGCTCAGTCCTCATCTGAAATGTCCTGTTCTTACGACAGGCACATACGCAAGCGGGTTCATTAAGAAGCAGTCGCCAGGATCATGGCTGCTCAGAAAATATGTGAGAAATGCATTGTCTGGTTGCTAAGAGAGATGGTTTCTATCCATGCTTCACCATAAATAAAACCCTAGACCCAAACCCTTGTCTGTGTCTGTCTAGGCTCTCATCTCAGGTTAGATCTCTCATTGTAAGATACGCATATTATGTTGTCAGGGCTCACCATCTTTATACATATTTTTTGTCACTCGATTTATGATATGTGTCCCTGGAGCACAAAAGCAGTCATAAGCAGTCAGGTATATTTGTAGCAATAGCCAACAATACATTGTATGGGTCAAAATTATACATTTTTCTTTTACGCCAAAAATCATTAGGATATTAAGATCATGTCCATGAAAATATTTTGTACATTTCCTACCGTAAATATATAAAAACTAAATTTTTGATTAGTAATATGATTGCTAAGAACTTAATTCGAACAACTTTAAAGATGATTTTCTCAATATTTAGATTTTTTTGAACCCTCAGATTCCAGATTTTCAAATATTGTCCTATCATAACAAACCATACATCATACATCAATGGAAATATTATTTATTTACCTTTCAGATGATGTATACATCTCAATTTCGAAAAATATATCCTTATGACTGGTTTTGTGGGGTCACATATGTGAAATCTGGATGAGAAAAGAAAGTGTGCAACCATAATACATGATAATGCTATATACATGTAGATGCCTTGCCTGTTATATAGATAGGTAGCATTTTATTTAAATCTATTTTATAATGGTTTCCCTGTCGTTTCCTATCCTATAACTTTGTTTCTTCCATGGAACACAAAAGGAGAAATTCAGCAAGCTGGAAACAGGCTTGAATACTTGGATAAAAACAGCAGCAGAGATGATTAATGACGTGCTGTCTGTTCCACACATACTGTATGATATGACTTAAGAAGACCTGAAATATTGTGCATATTTGAATTACATGTATGCTGCTTTTGGGAGCTTGATAGCCCCTGGTCACTGTCACAGAGGTCACGGTCACAGAGGTTTGTTGAGAGACAAAATGATGACAGGATGTAATTAATGCTCACTTTAATCTGAATTTAACACTCTTAATGTTCACACAACAATTTAACAATCAATACACTAATGTATACTGATGTTTGTGTTTGAGGAAAAGCCTTAAACCTGAACACCTCATGATACAAAGCATCAATAATGCTGTTACGCTCAAGTTGTGTTCTATCTGATAAAGTTGCATTGACTGTTCAAGAAGCATCACACAGTATAAGCACATGAAAAGCATTGTATAAACACAAAGACTAAACATGAAACCACACATATACTTGCACCAAATATTTATGCATTTCTGCAAACCTGAGAGCTTTAAGGTTTACAGCGTTGCACTCGGGTTATGTACATTCTCCAAACAAATTTGCAACGATTTCTCAACGCATTATAGTGGATCGTAACCAGATGCCCCACGCTTCAAACTCGCACGCGTTAATCATGTCCTGAAGAGTTGTGCGTAAAATCTCTCGCCATTTACTGACAAACCGCACTGCCCTTTGTATTGGATGAAGCTCAGCGAAAGGAAAGCGATGCATGTTCTTCGAGGAGAAGCCGACACCTGTGGAATGTCTCTCATCTGTGCGTAGAGTCGAATCATTCTATCAAAGCGCGCGCTCTCTATTCATCAGTCACGAGCGCAAGTCACTTATTAGTCTCCTGTACATAACCGATGTAGTGATTCTCTTCAGTGACATTAATTTAGCTGTAAATGTGATTAGATTGCAATCATAAACATGAATGGAAACTTACCCTTCCGGCTCGCAGTAATTTCCCGGCAGGGTTTTATCTCCACAGATCTGATGTTCACTTCGACTGAACTGGACGCGGACTGACGCTTTACTGCTCTGAAGGGTCTCAGGAGTGTCTCGTGAATGTCTCATGGATGGACACACACACACACACACACACACTAACACACGCACACAGAGAGAGAGAGAGAGAAGGAAGGAGAGAGAGAAATCCATTCTTCATAAATGCATTTTTTTACAATGGCCTTTGTATGGCTATTTGTTGAAGTATTTACCCAGTTAGTTGATCTAAGGGAAAAAAACAACAACAACCTTAAAAGCTTTTCAAAATGATGTCAAATAATGTTTATAAATCTCTCTATATGTCAACTTTTTTCTTTCAATTAGAAATGAGAAATTAAATGACAAAACATCGAGGCTAAAGGCGCCTTTGATATTATTTTCATCTAAACCACTAGATGGCGCAAAAAACGTGGCGTAGTACTTTTTAAAACATCTGCTTTTCAAGATGCACATGTATATTTGTCTAGTCCTTGATGCGATCGCGCACAGCAGAGCAAAGCTGAACTAATATTTTTAAATGTTGTAGATTTAAGTAAAAAATGAGAATCGCTAAAAATGAATGCATATATTTGGAGACAAATATCTTCTTTATGATTTTCAGTTTTGTTTAAGATAATTAAAGCAACAGTTTTTAAATAACGAAAGAATATGTAAAAGTATGGTATTTGGGGTAAAAAGTGCCCCTGTTGTTGTGGTTAAAGGCGTACAGTAATTGAAAGGCGTACAGTAACAGCCGGCAGCGAGTCCCCCCATTCCCCTTCATTGGTCACTTCGATGCTACGGTGACGTCACCGTATGGGAACACCCTTGGGTGTAACGAATGTCTGAAGCCCTGTGCCATCCCGCCAATCCTATTGGCCAAATAGTGCTTGGCACCGCCTTACAAATGCGTAAGCATAGTATACCTTCGTGCCCCGTGCTATTTCACTCTGATTTAATTTCCTTCAGTACAGCAAAAGCAAATTTTTCTGTGCCCTAGAAAGCATCCCGCGTTCTCCAACCCCCGTGTTCATCCAATCCCCGCCATGTCGCTTCTGCGGTTGACGAGGCGCCGCGCGAGGTGATGGCTTGGAGCGACGTGTGCGACCCCCACCGTGAGGACAGTGATGCGCTGGAGTTTTCTCTATTCTGCTCGCTCTCCCCCACTCAAATGCAAGAGATCAGCAAAAACTTTGTGGAGCCCGTTGTTTTCACCGACAAAGATTTACGGCCCACTCCGGAGGCCTATGGTGCAATCTCCTTCGGCTGCGGGCTGTACGACGAAGACGTTTTGTCCACCGTGGCCTCGGAGTCGGAGGATTTACTGCCCGACACATGCGGATCTCTCCCTCCTGGCGGACAGGAGAGACGGAGCTCCCCGACCCTACAGCGAGCTGTTGGACGTGGTCACTCGCGCGGTGGATAAGCTGGGGCTGGATTGGGAGGCGGACGCGGTCCAGGCCCAGTCCCTATCTAAGTTAGACGACCGTTTCCTAATCAGTTGTGCGCCGTTTCGAGTCACGTCGAGCCTCGTCGGGAAATCTTACTCAGCTGCAGGCCAGGCGGTGGCCACACTCCACTCAAAGGCGGTGCTTCAGGCCTACCAGGCGGAGCTATTGTAGGAGCTCGACGAGGGAGAGAAGGCATCACACTGGAGGCTGTGAAGGAACTGCGCCGGGCTACGGACTTGGCGCTATGTGCCACCAAGCACACCGCCCGAGCAGTCGGCCGTTCGATGGCGGGGATGGTGATGGTTGAGCGCCACCTGTGGCTCAACTTCACCGACATAAAAGAAAAGGACAAATTCTTTCTCATGAATGCCCCGATTTCCAAGGATGTACTGTTTTGAAATTCAGTCACCGCGGTGGTGGAGAAATTCAGGGCAGCGAAGCAGCAATCAGCCGCTTTCCGCCAGCTGATTCCGCGCAGGCCCAAGGAAATAGAGCGACGTCAGATGCTGGCTGTATGCTCGTGCTCGTCATCCTCACACCGCCAACGGGGTGCTCCGCAGGAAGAGCCATCACCTATGGCACCCCCTCGTAAATATTGGGGTCCTAGGGCTTATGCACCAGAGGAAAAGATTGGATCTGAGCTTGATGGCGAAAACCTCTTGCCCTCAGGCCCCTAACAGCAATTCCTGATCTTTCTGTTGTTTGTCGGGGATTGTGCCCTCCACTAGTGCTGTTGGACCGCTAAAGCGTATCCAACCCTCTCACTGCAGTCCCTAGGCTCAAATATTGACCGTCTCGCTGCTGAACGCGCCTCGAGCAGCATTGGAGAGAGCTACTACTCCGAGCTCCCCCTCAAACTATCTGCGCGTTTCAGCCTTCAGGGTTCGAGGGACGGCCCGTTTATGACGGCCCACAAAGCTGCCGTTTCGTTGCTAGCAGCGGGGCCTGATATGCATCTTGTTGGAATGAATCCTGCCGTAAACACGCTTCAGGATCCTACACAACAAAACACAGCGACCTTGACACATGCACCTGCCGTTCATACGGACGACGCGAGTTATCGGTGCTTGGAAATTAAACATCTCAGAGACATCTCAGCCGCAAACGGGGGTCTTGAGGCCACTAAAGGATTTTCGAGCCACGTGGGAATGCTTACCCGACATTTCGCAATGGGTGTTATGCACAATTCGTTACGGATACACCATTCAGTTTAGAAAAGGCCGGTCTCCTTTCCGCGGGATTCTCTCCGCGATCGTGTGTTCAAGAGAAACCGCTGTGCTGCGACAAGAGGTGCCATCACTGCTGAGGAAAGGGGCTATAGAAGAAGTACACCCCTCTCAGACGGAGTCAGGTTTTTACAGCCGATATTTTGTTGTGCCCAAAAAAGATTGCAGCTTATGACCAATATTGGATTTACGCCATTTGAATCTTGCACTCAGAATGTGCAAATTCAAGATGTTGACGGTAAAATCTATTCTGTCTCAGATTTAACCAAACAACTGGTTTGTCACGATCGATCTGAAGGATGCATACTTTCATATTCAGATCATCAAGAGACAGGAAGTTCCTCAGATTCGCTTTAGAGGGCAAAGCGTATCAATACAGTGTTCTTTCTTTCGGATTAGCCCTGGCCCCATGAACATTCACAAAATGCATGGACGCAGTTCTGGCCCCGTTGCGGCTCCAGGTTATTCTTGTGCTAAATTACCTGGACGATTGGCTGGTATTAGCGCAATCACAGACTCAAGCACGCTCTCATTGAGATCTCGTGCTAAATCGTCTAAGCAGCCTGGGCTTATGCACAAATCTCCTAAAAAGTGTTTTGATCCCTTGCCAATGGATAACCTTTTTGGGGGTTGATCTGGATTCTTGCGCGATGAGGGCACGATTGTCTCCCACGCGTTCAGTCATTCACGTCATGCTTTTGCCATTTCAAGCAGGTCGTACAGCGACGGTGAGTGCCTCATACTTTTGGGTCTAATGGCGGCAGCGTCCCCTGTAGTCCGTCTAGGCTTACTCACAATGCGCCCATTTCAATGGTGGACAAAAATTCAAAGGATTTCTCCCCGTTTTCATCCGCATCAAACGATATTGGTGACACGGAGATGTGTTTGGATGTTAAAGACATGGCCACCATCCAAATTTGTCAGAAAAATAGTTTTCGATGGACTCAGAACAGGTTTCTGTCTATCCGAGTGGTTCACGTCCCAGGGCACCTGAACTTCGGAGCGGATATGCTCTCGAGACAGAACCTGGAAGAAGGGGAATGGAGGCTGCTCCCTCAAACGGTGAGCTGCATATGGCATGTGTTTGGAAAAGCAGAAGTGGACTTATTTGCGTCGAGCACGACTATGCAATGGTTTTCCCAATCCCCCCCATCGCCCTTGGGACTGGACACTCTAGCCCACGAATGGCCCAGAACCAGTTTGTATGCTTTTCCTCCAATCCGGCTTATTCCAGCGGTGCTATCCAGAATACGGTCAGACAGAGTGGAGCAACTGCTGCTGGTAGCTCCGTGGTGGCCCACTCAGCCGTGGTTTGCGGAACTGATCAGTCTGTTAGCGGGCTCTCCATGATTCCCCTCAGACTGGACATGCTGTCGCAAGCATGGGGAATGATCTGGCATTAAATAGCATGCGGCAGATAGGTATTCTATGCTTACGCATGTGTAAGGCAGTGCCAAGCTTTATTTGGCCAATAGGATTGGCGGGATGGTACAGGGCTTTAGACATTAGTCACACCCAAGGGTGTTTCCATACGGTGACGTCACCGCAGCATCTCGTTTCCTATTCAGGGAACTGTGGTTACATACGTGACTGAGATGTTACCTGTTCCTCCCCAAACATGGCAGACGGCAGTAGGCTCCGGCCTACCGGCGAACGGCGTCGACTCCTCCGCTCCCTCTCGGATGGCAGCCACACGATGCATTTTTCTCAAGGTCCCCAATTACATTTGGCATGTAGATTCGTATGATAAACTGGCACATATGGAATCTGTATAAACGGGAGCATAGACTGATTTTTTGTATAAAAATAAATGGACATATAGGAAGAGGAGAGCAGGGTGGAATAGGAGGGAGGAGAGGCGAAACAGATCTAAAGAGTTACTAGTCAAGTCACCCATATTTATATAGCACTTTTATATAGGGCGAAATGGCTTTAGGAGAGCACAATCATGGAATGTCTGTTAGGTGATGCTGTTCCTCCTTGGCTAGAGGTTTCAGGATTTTGTCACAATTCTTTGTCATGTTGGTTTTTCAATTTTGCATGTTGTTTGAGCATTACAGCCAATTTGAGCCAAACTAATTCCCCTATCATAAAGACAAAGCATTTCAAGGTAACAAAATATATAAAAAAGTATGGCAGATATTTAGGCCAAAGTGGGTGAAGATGAAAAGCTTTGTCATTATTTTTTGAATGAATGGGGCGTTTATATAGCGCTTTATTGTGTATTGTTGTGCACCCAAAGAGCTTTACAATCATTTGGGGGGGGGAGTCTCTCCTCAACCATCACCAGTGTGCAGCATCCACTTGGATGATGCGACGGCTGCCACAGGACAACATTGCCAGTGCGCTCACACACACACACCAGCTACAGGTGGAGTGGAGAGAAAGTCATTGAGCCAATCACATGGAGGGGAATATTAGGAGGCCATGATTGACAAGGGCCAGTGGTGGGATTTGGACAGGTTACACCCCAACTCTTTATGAGAATTGCCATGGGATTTTTAATGCCCACAGAGAGTCAGGACCTCTGTTTAACGTCTCATCTGAAAGACAGTACAGTGTCCCCGTCACTATACTGGGGCATTAGGACCAGATTAAAGACACATCTCTTAGCCAAGCATTCATAAATGCATCTCACAATCTTGTACTTGCCAGTCTATCTGAACAAATGCACATTATTATGCTTTAGCTTGGGTTATACTGATAATTTCATCCAGGGTTATTCCTGGATGGAACAACTGCTACGCTAATTGGTCTTACTGTTTCTATGTTTCTGCCACGGGATTAACATCCCGTGGTAGCTAGGAATTACACAAGCTTCAGTCTGGATCCAACCCTTAAACGATCTGAGATGACCGAACACCTGAGAAGAGACGATGACAACCCCTCGGAGGACCTCAGAGGAAGCCCACCATCAGCGATTATACTGACTTAACCAAAGTCTGCCAGAAATAGAGGATCAGCACCTGGAGACAACCTCTACAGCCCTGAACGTCAGTGGAGTCTAGGACACATAGATGAGCCCCAGAGACAGATCTCCAGTGAGGACCTCGTCACCTAGACATCCATCGGGGAAAGACCCCTGGAACCAGTGGACCACTTACACTCTGACTTTGCTGCAGTTGGAACAAACTACTGATTCGTCTGGCCGGAGGGGAACTGCCCCCCCGACTGAGCCTGGTTTCTCCCAAGGTTTTTTCTCCATTCTGTCACCGATGGAGTTTTCGTTCCTTGCCGCTGTCGCCTCTGGCTTGCTTAGTTGGGGACACTTCATTTCCAGCACAATCATGGACTTAATTGCACAGATATTATTTAAACTGAACTAAGCTGGCCATTACTAAATTCAATAATGAAATGCATTCAGCAGATAATTGAGTGTTAAATCCTGTCATTTTACATTATTGACACAATTTGCCTATTTTGATATTGTGCAGTGCTTTGTTACAATTTGTATTGTTAAAAGCGCTATATAAATAAAGGTGACTTGACCCACACGATGAGCACCCCCTGTTGGTCTCAATTACACCTTCCAGCAGCAACCTAGTTTTCCCAGGAGTCTCCCATCCAGGTACTGACCAGGCTCAACCCTGCTTATCTTCAGTGGGCAAACAGTCTTGGGCTGCAGGGTGATATGGCTGTGGCTTTGTTATAAAAAAAATGAGAACAAAGATACACATTACAAATACATATAATATACAAATAACATAAACAGTGTTTTATTTTCAGGTAGGCTATAGCCATATTTAGCGGGAGAATTCAAGAAACTGAATTAAAAAAAATATACAAATAAAACTATATAGATTGATTCCTATTAAATAAACCGTATGATGTTTTTTAATTGTTTTTAAAATGTTACATTTTAGATTTTCTCTTTGTGTTTGGAGTTTTATTAAAATCAAAGGAATAATTCACCAAATAATTAAAATAGGCTGTGTTTTATTTTTATACCTTCATTTCCTCAAAAGTTGTTTTAAACCTTCTTCTGCTAAACATAAACGCTATTTTGAAGGTGGAGAACCAAACAGTTGCTTGTAGTAAAAATACCAGTTTAATATAGAGCTATTGTTTCAGCTCCGGGAATTAGTTATTAAATATTTAATATGGCTTGATTAAAGTCATATTAATATTTAACCTACAGTTTACACCTTAAGTGCTTGTCCAGCAATCACTAAAAGGTACATTCTGTTACTCTCAATTACAATCTCGCTTCCATTCCGTGGCCCCGGTAGATAAACGAGATTAATAATTTCTCAAGTTTGAGCTAGGCTGCGTTATCTTTAGGGCAAATAAGGATAAAAATACTTAAAATCACATTCCAGAGACATTTTTTATAAAATGGAAAAGGTTTATTCGTGACATTGCTATCCTAACATAAATGGATTAACTAATAAAGCATAGACATACACACACATAGAGAGTTTTGGTTAAGGTTTAGAGAATGACATTCTTTCCTATTTCATAACTTAGCCAACCAGCAAAAGATCACGAACAAATACGTATGTTTGTT
>QVTF01003432.1:0-32310 GCA_003573665.1 Oxygymnocypris stewartii
AAATCCAATCCATTTACTATTACTCAAAGTTTAATTATTTTTGTTAAAGATATATAAAACAAAAAAAACTGCATCTGACAAAAACTAGAATCTCAAGAATGAGAATGAAGATGGAAGTGTGTCTCCTACCTCTAGGTGGCACTGTTGAAGCAATTTGCTTCTTTAGTTTTTCAGTGGCGACAAATTTGCACATATCACATTTGATCAGATACGCTTTATTTGTGTGATGTGTTGAACTTTTGAGCATAACCTTCAGCGTTATATTTTATTTATTGATTTTCTTTTTATCTGTAATTAGTCAAAATATACACCAAAATAGGGCAAAACTCTGATTGAATTTGGCTTGACATCCTCAGTAAGCTTTGCTTTGCATTGATTTTATTAGAGCTATATATTGCTGTTTATATGTTATGCTTCATAATTAAACATTTTTGACAATGAAATGCATGTGATATACTCATTGATTAAGTTTATAATTTTGAAAAGCAAAACAAAAATTAAATTTGAATAGTGCATGTCATGCTGTCATTTATATATATTTATATATGGTATTGCATAAAAATGTGCAGACCCCACACAAAAACCTGCTATTAACATTATGTAGTTAAACATGTTTATGCATGAGACTGTCCAAAGCAACTTCAACTATATAAATAAATTAGACCATTACTTTTTTAAATATAAAATCAATCTATTTTTTTGGATTGTAATGTTATAATGCGATTTTGATGTTATAATATTAAGGTTTGGGTTTAAAAACGAGCAGGCTAAATGACTCCTGCAGACACACACACAGTAGTTTTCTCTTTGATGTGCTGTGATATTAGAGAATGGTATCAATTCACAAGACACATTCTTTTCCATACGGGAAATGATTCAAATAATTTAAAACATTCCTTACTTGATTTGCAGATTCCAAATTCAATAACAGGGAATATAATAACTTAATCCCGCCATTGCCCGCAATTTAGACAGACACCTTATAGGTCTATATCTGCCTTCTGATATATTGTGATCCTCTAAGACGGCCGTGATTTACTTGGTCAAATTCTGTGACCTCGCAGGGAATGGTAAAAGTGGTCTCAGATGCCATTAATCTGAAATCCGTGCCCCATATCCTGCTACTGTCGCTTATAACAACTCATTTCATTCCATCTGTGTTGAAAATCAGCTCGTGGGCTTCTCCCAAATTTACCTTCTGCCTGTGTTCTCCTTCGCCGTGAGCCAGTGCCTCAGTTTTTGCTTATTATGCTTAACATTATTTGGATTTCACTACCAGCTGTTGAGACAGGAAATCAGTTGTACTGTATATTGCTTTAAAGAATATTTCAAAATGTAGTTTGTGGATTGGCCCACCACGGCACATAAATTCAACTGTCGCTTCTTACAAACTACGACTGAAGTCAAAAGCTTATCTATTAATATTCTGTTTCAGGGATATTTTTTCTGTGCTCTTTTTTTCAAAATTTTTAGCATGTATCATTTGTTAAAGTACTTTGCTTTACAGTCAGTGGAGGTGATTAATCAAAGCTTGTTTTCAAGCTACATTCTCTCTTAAAGGTAAATCCATGAAATGTATTAAAGCAAAAGTGTGATTTGTGCACTTAAGTTTTTTTTATGTTGCTGAAAATATCGATTTACTGAAACACCAGTGAGCAATGGATTTTACTGTTGTCTTCTAACCCACTGAAATACACTATTTAAATGATCAATCTTAAAACTAATATTTGTGGAAAATAGAACATAAGAAAATGAAAATAGTAATGATGTAATGAAATTCTAGTGCAGTTCTAGTACAGTTCATAAATTAATTACTATTTTCATAATTTGTTCATTTAACCAAAATCACCAGTGCTTGCCCACAGTATGATCATTACAACCGGCATTGTACAGTGACAACCCTTTTTTAAATTTTCTCTTTCTTTCTCTCTTTCTCTCTTTCTTTCTTAAAATTGTACACACACACACACACACACACACACACACACACACACACACACACACACACACACACACACACACACACACACACACACACACACACACCACACACACACACACACACACCACACACACACACACACACACACACCTTGGTAAAGCCAGGCATTCTGTAAGTGATTTGAAGATGTGTAACAGCACACAGCTATGTAGTACAACCAGCTGGGATCAGGTAACTCTATGTCCAGACATTTGAGAGATTTTCAAGAGTCAACTGAGCTGTAGGGAAGAATAAAAAAGCCCTACATACCAGAGAGCACAGGGCTTTCTTTCTTTCTTTCTTTCTTTCTTTCTTTCTTTCTTTCTTTCTTTCTTTCTTTCTTTCTTTCTACACAAAGTCTGCTACTTTATTTTGTATTATTAAATTGCAAATTAGTTTATTTTATAATTGATATAGCGTGTATAAAAGTATGAACAGGTGTCTAACTTATACGCCATTATTATTCACATAACAAATAGAACCGAATTATCTCTTGCCTGGACACTGTTTTCACTGGAATAAGTGGTGGAAAAAACATGATTCAACCATTACAAACTTTCAAGGTTCATAATCTATTTTTTTATTTTTTTATCCCCCGGGTGCTGAAAGGAAACCGAGTGTGGTGACAATTTAAGCTCATGCTCAAGATGTCTTGTTTCAACAAAGACACAAAGCCGCTACAATATCTGAAAATCTGTTTATTTTTATTTTCACAAGGGACACATTAATTTGCTTTATATATTGTACTTCCATGCTCTAGCTTACAAAACATTATAAATAAAATATAGGCTATTTGAATAAAAAATAGACACTGTGCTTTCCTGTTGTACTTTTATCAGCTTATTCTGACTGACCTTTTTACACTGCACTTTAGTTGTTCTAGGCACATACACAAACGCATTGAAATATTGTTGGACACACACATTGTTAAAATTGCAAATGAGGCCTAATGAGTTGGTCACAGCTGCCAGACACATTGTATCTCATTCTGCTCTCATTGATTTAGCTTCAGTGCGTACATATAAAACATCTGTGTCTCTTCAAAACAAATGCCCATAATGCCAGACAATTTTGTTTGTAAATTGAAAGATGCTTCTATATGTTTTTTAAACTAATTTGTATTTTTTATCTTACATATATAATTAAGCACCATGATAACGTAAATACTTTAGAAATAATTATACAATAAACATATGCTTACTTTATACGCTTTCTGGTATTTATTTATATCCATCGTTTCACAGCAATGTAAAAAGCCATCTTACCTTTTACTTTTTATGAAGAATGTGGTGAACAGAAAAAACGAAGGCGGCAGACTACTCCGTTACCATTACAACAATCATAATTTTTGATATATCTTTTTAAATCATCTAAGAGTCTGTCTAAATTCACTCCCTGTATTCCCAATTGCCACTATTTTTCTACCGAGCATCCGCTGATAAGGCTGAATAGTTACGCTCTTGCATTGATTGACAGGTGGGACCGAATACAATTGCGCTTTCGGGTTGGTTGGCTTGACGCGTTTGTAGTCTGTGAGACGGGAATCGACTCGGGTCGATTCTTATCATTGAAATAATATTTTAAACAAGCTTTTCTTATTTTTAAAGCTACGTTTTTTATGCACATTCATCCTCCAGCAGATCTCAAGCGGAGTTCCTAACCACATCCCCCCTCGTCTGACTCATTTGGTCTCGTCCATACTCGCTTAGAATTTTAGTTGTGTGTTTATGGCATCGTTTTCATTCAACGGAAGGTGAAAGTCAGCCGGTCTGCGCCAGCGTCTGATATCAATGGCTTTCAGGGATCATTTTATTTGAATGTCTGGACTTTATACAATTTCTCCCCTAAGAAACCAATGATGGATATCCTATGGATTTTATGGACACTACCCTCGGTCCTGGCTATTGAAGGTAAGACGTTGCTCCCCGTGTTTTGCGAGTCCAGCATCTTGCCGACAAACTACGGTCACGGCACGTTAGTTTTGAATGCCACACAAGAAATAAGATACGAAAACGTTTTCGCTAATTAACGAATGTGTAATGAGACTCGGAAAAATGTGACATTTTTTTAACGGTTACATTCTCCCTGACAGGAACGTATTCCTTTGATAGGGCTTGTTCTATCAGGCAAACTATATCAGAGTAAAATCATCATAGGTGCCTCATAACCGCGAGCATCAGATAAACGACTTTATGAGTTGGATAAATAATATATTTATCATATTTTAATATGTAGTAGGAGCATTAAAACGGTTATTTTTTGTATCGCGCGAGCCATGCGCTAGATTCGCGCCCCTCATTTATCAGTAATTTCTAAGGTGAAATATTAAACCCAAACCTCTTCTATAGGTATGCTAATCTTATTTTTCTCTATTAATATTTCTTTAACACATTCACGTGTTGTTTTAAGCGTCTGTGCAGCGGGTATTCAGAGCTGAAATGGTGATGCCGGACTCAGCATGTTGGACAATGAAACAGGTTTCAGCGAGCATACAATTACAAAACAACCAAATACAGTCCTTTATTCTCACTTACTGACCACACGTCCAGCCCCAGGCAGTTTGAAGGGTCTGTGTCCTGTGAATTATGCTCAATGAATTTTAAGTAGGCATTGCTGGTTTTACAGGAACCTCTTATGGCTGTAGTTTTCAAGTTTAATGATACTTGAGTTTATTGTCATGTAATGGATTAGTACAGGCATACACAAATCTGAACATTTAGGCTGGAGATTTTAAAAGGAGGTAATTTTATTTATGTTTTTGGATTAAAGGTTTTATCAGATATTTAGCATGCTCAACACACAGTAAGGCTAAGAACAGTGTAGATACAAAAACAATCATAATACAATTAATACATTTGCATACTCAGGCACAACTGTATTTAATTAAATAAGAGCTCATTTAACAGCACCGCAGGACTGCTTTTTCTGTTGCTAATAAATCTTTCTTAAAAAAAATCATGGAGCAGTGTAAACAATAGCTACTTAAACATTTATTAATGACTATTATTAGTTAATGTCTGCAAAATGACTAAATGCAAATGTAAATGTACATTTATAATAACTTTTTACATTTATGTAAAACTGACTTTTCAATTTCAGATAGTTTTTAATATTAATTTGACTAATCATGTCACTTGAATAAAGAGGTAATTTTTTTTCATGGACTTGCTTACTTAAAATATATTAACTGCCAAATTTAATTTAAATTGAAATGTGGCAGGCTTTTAATAATGAGTAATACAGTAAATCAAATTAAACAAGTTTTTTTTTGAATGAAGGAATTAAAATAATTAAAATATAATTTTTTCTGACTGAGCACTTATAGTCCTAAAAGGATGTTTGACCTTTTTCGTCTTTTGTAATGTAAATGTTGCTTTTATCACTTCAGTCTATATGATATTCTAAATAATGTCATATAAATATGACATTATTTTCCTATTCATTCTTTCTTCATTCTACATAAAAGTATAAATTATGATTTTCTACATAAGGTTCCATATTTTGTATTGAGTAGATTTTGGCAACTATATTTCACACTCACTCAGAATTAATGATGGTGTGTGTATGCATGTGTGTGTGTGTGTACATGTATGTAATAATAGTCATAATATTATCTTTTAATGCTCCCCCCCAATCAGGTTTTACATTTTTTCCTTATGGGTCGCTTAATCGCAAACTCAGGAGTGATTGGTCGATACACCTTCTTCCTCTGACTGTCACTCTAGTTTTTCAGCCAATGGTGTTAAAGCATTGCGCATACACATGAAAAATTAGAGAGTTGAAAAAGAGGTCAACGCTGCCTCGACCTTAAAAACAAAGTGATGGCAGGCAGTAGTGGAGATGGGATGGTGAGATTCGACGTCATCTTAAAGCCTTCCAACAGTATTTATTCTCCTCGCTAAGTGTGTATTCTCAAGTCATTTTAGATGTTTTATTTCAGTTGTGATGTGGTAACTCAAACACGTTTTGCAAGTTCTCTTGTTTAATTTATGTTTACTGTGTGAAATATCATAATTAAAACAGGTTGCATGGCCATCGTAGTGACACTCAATATATAAGATTCAGTTTCTCTTGAGTCTGAGACTCCTTTAATATTATAATAAAGTGCTTTTATTCAAGCCCAAGCAGGATTTGCATTTGTGAATCTAGACAGATTTTGCCCAATAGGTGACCATAAAATATGGATCAGCTCTTCATTGTGTTTTTACATCAAATGATGCTGCCAGTCTAATGACTTTGAAGTTTTCCGCAGTGGCAATATTTTTAACGTCCGCTTGCATTATGCAGAGGTTTGAAGTTACAGTGTAATTTAGTATTAGTTCTTGTGCCTGTGGCTCTTCAGTGATTAGTAAAAAAAATATTTTGTGACATTTCTCTATTTCAAAAATGTCTGATTTGGCTTTTGTTGTTTCTTTTTTTTCTGTTCTGCTTTGCATCTCAGTTAGTTCAAGGTAATGACACAATGATGTGTGTAGGATTTACGTAGGATTAAAATAATACATTTCCATATGTATATATATGTATATTTGCATTATGTGATTTACATATCACAATTAAATGCTTGATGGTTTTAAAATGTTATTAAGCAGGTTATCTATAGGGCCACGGTCGAGCTGCATTTTGTTTACGACGTCACAGTTGGCATCTATTGTAAGTAGGACACCCGTCATACAAAAGATTCCTTGCTATTTCAATATTCCCAGCATGCATTCCATTTTGCTGTCATAACGTCATGATACAATGTGACTTCTTTCTCATCTTGAGACGTCCCATATGCAGCTGCGTCTGTTCCCATACTGTATACAAATATCTGAATGCTGATTATATATTAACGTGCTCTCTTCCAACATAATGAAAATGTGTAGACGTTTGTCTTTAGTAAGTTTACGCATAATATCTACAACCTTGTTTTGTTCAAGAGTAAAATAGCTTGTAAAGCTGGTTTTAATAAGGGCCTAATGATACTCTATTATCATAATACTATTTTCATGACTTGAGTTTTTTTATATTTTTAGTATCTGCTTTTTGTAAATTAAAGTCAGTTTATCATTGTAATGCTATCAAAATATTCAATTTGATCATACAGAATGTCTGAAGTTACACAAATACTGCTGATTGTCCGAAATTTTCTTTTTTCTTTTTGCTCAGCATTAGGTGCTAGTGCAAAGTTTGTTTCAGCTAAGCTTTTCACAATCTATTTCCATAATACTCTTTAATCTATAGTCTAGAGTGAGGGATAATTAAAGCTATTGTTTGTTAACATAGCCATTTTAGCCCTCATATCAACACTTCCACTTTGAAATGCCTGCCAAGTTTGAATAATCTGCTTTCAAATGTAAATGCGTCCCGTCCGTTTCTAGCTGTACGCCGAGTGTGGGCCACTGCAGTGTAAGTCGACACATAGCATTACAGTTTTTGTGGCGAGTAACAAAAGGCAGAGCGTGGGGTGGAGAGGTGGTGATAGAGGTTCAGAAACAGGATTAGATAGAAGGTAAAGCGAGCGGCTGCTCCAAATCCTGTGTTTTCTCAGTCCGCTGTATGGGCAGATGCAGGGAGCTCGTCTGCACGCCAGCCTCCACAGTGGCGTTCACAAAGAATCCGCCTCCATTCAGTGTCTAATCCATGCTGCCCAGGGCCTGGCTATTGTCACTTTGCATGCAAAATTTCAATTAGTGCTGGTACCAGTTGTTTCTTAAGTGAGACGGGTGTCACATTTCGAGGGAACGGCCGAGGGCTACCTTGACCATGCAGAAAGTCTGGAATAGCAGAGAGACTCATGGGAAATGGGCTTTTTATTCAGAAATCCAGCAGCTTTCGACACAGCATGCTATCTTTGACAGTGTTGGACTTGGAGGTATTTGTTTCATGAATGTGTCAGTTCTGCACTTGCTGTGTATTTTAAGTTTTTGTGTTTGGCAACTGCCTATGAACTCAGTAATTTAAGGAATTCATAATCTGTTGACAGTCACTCTATCAAAGAATTTCACTTTTGTTTAAGTTGAGTCAGTCTATTTAATAAAACAACCCGGTTAGAGTTAAACTTGTCTTGCTATATAATTATGACTGGCAATTTAGCAGAAATTGAAAAATCATTTTAGTAATTACCACTGAACTGATTATGCTCATTACTCCCCTCTTCAAAATTTGACCATATTGGTGTGATCCACATGCGCCAAATCTCACACTATCTACTTATTTGTCTGTAATATAGGGTTACTTTGGTCAGGTCCAGGTAGTTTTCTGCAAGTGCATTGAGAGTGACTCTGATGCTCACTGGAAACTCCCTTTATACTCCCTATAGAGGCGGATCATAGGCGCTCTCTACCATATTCCTCCCTTCTGGATCAGTCCGAAAGGTGATGTCACTCCATCCAAAGAAAGACTCACACACTCCCAGTGTAGTATAAATCTATATCCCTTCAAAGCTCAGACTGGGCCTTGCATCATAGTCTGCATTTAAAATGAAATATTAATTATCCCAAATTTTGATATACAACCACCCCCCCCCCCCATCCATTTTAATACTCCACCAATTATACACTAGGCTGATTCGTAGTTATTGAATGTTGCTAAATATCTTTTGGTAACACTTTACAATAAGGTTCCATTTGTTAACTATATTTAATGAATAAAACTTTAACTACAATGAGCAACACTTTTGTTACAGTATTTATTAATCTTAGTGAAAGTTACAGCTGTTTACATTTACATTTATGCATTTAGCAGACGCTTTTATCCAAAGCGAATTGCAATGCATTCATGCTATACATTTTCTTGTCAGTACATGTGTTCCCTGGGAATCGAACCCACAACCTTTGCGCTGCTAACACAATGCTCTACCATTGAGCCACAGGTAAAATAATGTAAAATAATGGAGGTAACATGTTCATTGTTAGACCATGTTACCTCCATTATCTAACATTAATGGATACAACTTTTAATTTTAAATGTTGGAATCAATGGTTTATAAGTATTTTGTTGTTGTTGTTAGTTTATGTTGTTGACTGTTATTAATTCATTAACAAATGGAAACTTTTTAATTGTTACCTCCATTTTTTCTTGTTTTACTGAATATGCCACTATTTTTCTTAGCATTCTAGTTTGTTCTTTGATATTAAATTGATAACTTTATCTTGGTTCCTCTGACTACTGACCCTATTTGACAAATATAAATTACAATTTATTCTCTTACTTTATTTAATTTTTTACTTTTCTTTAAACGTATTATTTTACACCAAATCTAAAATATATTACAATTTCAAAATACGATGACAAACATATATGAGTATTGAAATGTAAGATAATGGCCAGGTATCAGTATTTTGCTTTTAAATTCACATTTTAAAGTGGGCCACGTTTTGTATTATTTTTTTTCCCCACACATGTACAGTAACCAATTGGTGCCAGATATCAAAGGGGAAAATGTATGGATCGATATTGTGTTTCTTCCTTTAATGCTCATTTAAAAATGTCTAGCTTGTACTAATCTGAACAATGTCTGAAACTATTACAAACACTTCCTGTGTTTATTTGCCTCTTTATGATGAATTGCTTGTGGTCTTAAAGTCGATTTGGATAAATAATCTGCTAAATGAATAAATGTAAATGCTCAAAAGGCTTCTGTAAAGTATTGCAGCATGACTCAAGATTTCTTTTAAAACCATATGAGTTGATTATGTTTAATGAGTTTTAATTTGACTTAGTACGCTCTTTGCTCATTGGTTTTTATTAGGGATGCACCGAAATGAAAATTCTTGGCCGAAGCCGAACAAAATGAAACACTGGGCCGAAGGCCAAACACCGAACACGTTTTTTTTGTAATTTTATCTTCCCCATGTAGGCCTATTTTGCCATTTTGTTCACTATTGCATAAATTAATTAGCCACAATCTGCTTTTTACTGTTTTGTCCTGCTTAAAAAAAAATACTTAACACTAAAAAAATGTATACATCCTATCAGACATTATACCAACAAAGCACAATTTAACTTAAAATTAATAAATTAGTAAAATAATATGTTTTGGCCATTTTTGAGACCCCCTTCTTGAATCAGTCTTGTATTTTCTTCTGTACAAATAAATGCTGCCTTGCTGAGCAGAAGAGACTTCTTTTAAAACATTAGAAAATATTACAGATCCCAATTTGAACACTATTGGTGAATGTTATAGTAAATGTATTAATACAGCTGTTGTAAGGAAATTATTATTATCATTATTATTGTCTTTGTATTTTATTTTACAGAACAACAGTAAAATGACAATACTAACATTTATGAATGGTGATGGAGCTTTTATTTTGGCGGAAACACGCAGGAAGACCTCAGTGCTTCTTTTTGTTGAAACAGCATGCAGATATTTCTCAGATATATCTCATTACGAATTTGGGAAGATGTTTGTCACAAGCCTTTTAAAAAATAGTGATGCACAATATAAAAAATTAACCGATACCGATAATTCAGTCCTTCTCCGATAACCAATAACCAATAAGTTCATATTTTTATATAATAATTTTCATATAATCTGAAGTTTGTGCACCCAGGAGAATACAAAATCTAAGATGCACTGATGAAACTGACATTTAGTAGCTCTGGCCTAACAATAATAGCAAACATCAGTCCTGACTATTCAAAAGTTTTATTTTTTGTGTAAGGCTCCACAATACTTAGTAACAGAAATGGTTTAACAGAACTATGGTTTATCTGCAATTAACAACTCATTAACCCTTTAAGACCTAAGGGTAAAATAGGTAACAGTTTTTGACCATTAATGTTGTGTGGTGAGTTTGCAAACATCATTTAAATAGACAAAAAAAATAATATGGTAATACATTTTCTATTTTTTGTTTATAAATAAAGTGAGAAATAATAAAACCCTTCTTACTTCAAAATTCAACTATATAACATATATATACACAAGTATTTTGGGGACACTGGGTTACACAGTTTTCATTCAGGAGACTTTTTTTGTTCATAAACGCACACATTTACACATGCACACGCACAGACTCATTATAGCGATGCACACACTACATGTGAAAAAGTCTCATTCAGACTGCTCCCAAAGTCTCATCAAAAATCATCCCAATCGACTCTTGTGCTGTTTACTCCTCCTTCCCCAATGTTTTTTTTCTTTTAGTTTATTATTTTATGCAATTCAAAACTCCACACTCCCTATCTCTCGGAAATCAGCTGTCATTTGTCAACGGAACGCAAGAAATTACCGTAATGCGCCATATATTGCTGAGAAGCGCATGTTGTCTGCTGTCAGGAGTAATTTGAATTGTTTTGATGGTGCAAACGGTTGAAGAGTTATGGTAACATGAATACAGCTAGGTTTTAATGTGTCGGTGCCGACACAGCCGGTTTTAAAAGGTTAAGCAACCGTAAACAAGACGGTGCAATGTGGCATTCAGTCATGTATTTAAATACAAATGATGGATTATGAGGAGGATGTTTAGGCAATACTTGTTCTCAGAGCACCACAGAGTAGTAGCTGAAGTCGCGAACGCGCAATATGACATTGAAATGCCGTTACCATTCCAACAGTGGAGGCTGCTTAAAGTCCCTTAATACATCTTCGTCGCGATGACGACCTTTCAAGTGAGATATCTGATTTGTTGGGTTAAAACTTGACACATTTTTTCCTCCTCTCGGAATCCTTGCTGAACATGCGTTGCAAATAGCAATGGCATTGTCCTCCTCTGCCACTGAGAAAAACTTCCAGACGGCGAAGACATGTTCACAAATGATGACGTAATGAGCATGACACAAGCTGAGAGTCACTGCAATTTAAAGCAGGTCACTTGCACTCGGAAAGAGGACGAATCTCAGATAAATCAAGGTCAAGGTTCAAGGTTCAAGGTTCTTTATTATTTGTCACATACACAATCATACAGGGTATAATAAGTAGTGAAATGTTAGTCAGGACAGCTCCGCTCAATGGAAAGTGCAAAAAAAAAAAAAAAAAAAAAAAATTAAAACAAAAAAAACATAAAAATAACATAAAAGCAATAAAACTATGAAACATAACACGAGAGAATATATATATAAATATGGTGAGAATGAAAATAGGAACAAATACTAAAATAAAATAAGGAGTAAGATGTGCAATGAGATAAAGTGTGCAGTGCAAGAGAATGTGCAAATAGGTTGTACCGGGTATGTACACATAGCAGCAGTGTGGATGATGGGGAATAATGGATGTGTTACAGTTTATTAAATTGAGTCCTGTGGATGTTATGATGTTATGAGACTGAGTTTAGGAGCCTGATTGCCTGAGGGAAGAAACTCCTCCTCAATCAGACTGATTGATTGATTTCGCAGCAAGCACACTTTATCGGATCTAGATATCGGATTTCATTTATTTATCGGAGCAACAAAAATGACGTCATTTTCGTAATTTATCTGTCCGATAAATATCGTGCATCCCCCCCAAAAAAATTATGAAAATGAGCAAATGATGAGTAACAGTGTTTCAGCGCAGAATTTCCTCGCACTTTGGGCTTTGAACCCTGGCGCAGCGAGCTCGTGCAGCGCTGTTTGAATACATGCAATTTGTGCGTGTTTTGGAAAACATAAGATTCTGTAGTTTATTTACTAATCGTTTGAGTCCATTTCACGATTTTAATCATCACAGTAACCAGCAACAACCACCCCTTCCTCTTCTCATCGGAGACATGAGATTCAGCGATAAGCAGTCTCTCCTGTCGGTGTTTCGTGCTTGTAATGATTTTTGTGTCTCTCTCTCTCTCTGACAGTTTTAAATGCTTCCAAACTGCAGACGTGTTTGCTGCATTAGTGCTCGCCTCTATTTGATAGCGTAACGTCATTGTTCGGTACAAATTATTCGGTCTTTTCGCTTATTCGGCCGAACACCGAAAGAGGTTTTTTTCCCATTTTCAGGCGAACAATTCCGGTTGCCGAACATTTGGTGCATCCCTAGTTTTTATATTGTATCTGGCTACTGCTTTTGTTGTGATTAAACATTTTTGCAAATTGCAGTTAACATATTTGCTCTAAACACATTTTAATTACAATGTGTGTGGAAAAACATGAATGCATCTGTTGACAATCAATTAAAATCACATATATCTTTGCATTATGTTCTGTTCATATACTTTACATTATGTTCTGTACATATACTTAGCTATTTCTGTGCTTATTTACTAATTATCTCAAAGCTGGAGAACCATATCCCTTACTTATAACAATAACATGGCAGATTGACCATTACCTGAGCTTAGCGGACTCTAATGTTAGTGTAGAGAGAGGACAAATGAGGGTCTGTATGCTACAAAATACGAAGGTCATGTGGGATTTTCTAAAAAAGCTAAATTATTGCTGTGTTTTTTTACCTTGAGGTGATAATTGTTTCAATCTGCAGTACAAGACAAGGCTCAGGCCGTGGTTCAAGACAGAGCTAGAGAGACTTTACATAGAATATATTTAAATGACGGCATACTTAGATAATTTAATCTATGTTCGTGCATAGATTAAATGCATCCTAATCAATCTATTGAATCACGTCTAAGTGTTTACTGGTGGATCAGAATGGCTCTTTCTCATTTGCATTGGCCTAGTTTGTGAGAACGTTTGTCTTTACTGTAACCAGATGCAAAGCAAACTGTCTCCTCTCTTTACTAAGCATTCTGAAAAACACATTCAAAATGAAATATGCAGGCAGTCCTTTACTCCTAGAGCTGCAAGCAATGCGATTACTCATGCATATGTGAGCTTCCATTGTTCATTCTATGTTTGTGTAGCCATAATAATACGCCCAGTTAAAAGGTGGTCTTGGGGGATGAACATCCGTCATACACGTCATCCTGCAAGAGATCCTAGACCTCAAGCATGTTGTAACACCATCAGGAGTGTGTTGGATGTCACATTTATGATGTTGGAGTATTGATTTTTGTTCAGTTCATATAGACCGCTGAATTTGATTTTTACTGTACATTAGGCTTGTGGCACTGGGAGCAGTTTAGCTAATTAAGTTTCAGTTGGCTGGTTGTCTTAAGGGTCTAATTAAAGGAGCATAATTGCATAAAACCAGACCTCGTCTTGTGCAAGCAAGGCCACTTTAACCACTGTTACAAGACCAGTGGTAT
The DNA here is from genome assembly GCA_003573665.1 of Oxygymnocypris stewartii. NCBI lineage: Eukaryota > Metazoa > Chordata > Actinopteri > Cypriniformes > Cyprinidae > Oxygymnocypris > Oxygymnocypris stewartii. The sequence goes on from QVTF01003432.1 coordinate 14,086, forward strand.
TTTGGGGAATCTCAAAACCTTTTTACAAATTTAGTATCCACATCAACCACTTTTTAATAACATTTGTGATAGCTGCAATGACATGCGCTTGATGCTGGAATATTGGATCAATGTCACATTCACACAAGCAGCCAATTAGGTCGAGAGAACAAGCAAAACATGAATCATCCTGCCTGCACCTGTGATGAAATGCAAATTATACTTAGATCATGTGGTTAGTATTCACTAGAATAACTCATTTTTCTGTTGCTTTTAAAGGCATAATTAATGTAAATATTAAAGTTGGATGACTTTCTTTCAAAACTGTAAAAATCAATAGTGTTGTATGGGCAAAAGCAGTACTTTGAAATACCTTTTTGTGTTCCGCGGAAGAAAAAGTCTTAGTGGTTTGGAACAACATAAGGTTGAGTAAATTATGACACTTTTCATTTTTGGACAAACTGTCCCTTTAAGAACAATCTTCCTGAGCTGAAGTTAGTGGCAGGAGGTCAGACCTTGTTCGCACACACTATTAAACATCTGCCTTCCATCAAGGCGTTCGACAAACACAATTCCCCTGAACTGGCGCAGCATTGCTCTGTGTCTCCCAGAGTACAGTCTGTCTTCAGAGATAAAGGCAGGCTGATTGCATCCTCATCTGCATCACAAAGGGAAGCCGCATTCACCTGAACTGCTGCAGACACTTGACATCTCCTGGCATTTCCGCTGCCGCAACATGTCTGCCAGGCTTTGACTGCATACATCCTCTCTCTCAGGCTGGGGGGCTGAAGGCTTGACTTGTACTGACTCCTTGGGGATGTGACCCATGGTCCTGTTATAACTCAGCCTGATGCTATTGCTTTCATCCTTGTCAATGGCAAATGCAGCAACGGTCGTGGACCACTGTGACGCTGACTCATCATTGCACAGAGCTGGGTCACAACATGCACTCACAAACGGAAAGCTTCCTCATCCCAGAAGTGAGTGCAAGGGTCTCTGTTAGCCACAGGAAGGCTTTTTGTTTTTTTATTGCGTTTAGACTCCTGAATGCTGTGATGGATGCCTTGCAGTCTTTGTCCCTCAGAGGACTGTACTTGTTGAGAGGCTATTTCTGAGAGGCGAATTCCTGCTATTTTCGTAATTAAACAAACTGTGAATTATCTGCATTCCGGTCAATCGAACTGTAGGCAGGGGAATAAGCAGCCAAGTTGGGTCAATTTGCTGAAGTATAAACATTCATTGATTGTTACCTGCAGTATTTTGCCTTGGTGCCTTTTCCTTTCACACTAGTGCTGAATTACACTTCTCACTTGGTTGTTTTCCGCAAGAATCAGACTGGTTTGGCAGTGCAATGTGAGCTGGAACAAATGCAGTTTGGGATATGTGTCAGCCTCCTCCTTACAGGATTAACACCCGGACTGCATTCCCAGGCCACCTGTGACTTTTTCATGACTAATCTAAGTTTGCATGCTACGGCCCCTCTGGTGACAGAATTATGTTTAAATAATATGTAGGGGGTCCAATTGCCACCTTCCTGTTTCGCTTAATAAAGTACTATTTGAAATTTAAATACAGTTATTTGACTTCCCAGTGTTTTGAAATTCTGCCCTAGTGGATGCCCAGGCCCGTTTTTGACAGGCCAGGCTAATCAAAATTACCTGTCGCTGAAAGGTGAAGTGCGCCAGAGAGAAATAGTGTTGCCATGGAGCTATTTGTTTGCATATAATTGCATTAGCTTGGAACCGAGGGAATTAGCAGAGATAATTGAATGATTTGGCCCATAGCTGTGAATTGACTGCACTCGGAAAGGGCGAGCGGGGTAATCCTCTGTTGTATTTCTATTAATTCATAAGTAATATGGACCCTTCGGAAAGTCTGTGATCCTTTGTTGTTCTGGCTTGAAGTCGAGATCACAGCATCATAATAGATGGCACAATTAAATGTTTATGAATTGTTGAAGGTTTAATTAATTGTATGTTTCCTTACAGCAATTACATTGGTAAGCTTCACATCGGCCACTAGAAAAGAATAGAGTACAAGAAATTCCAAGCTGGAATTAAAGGTGAGTGGATCAAGAAGTTTTAAGCCAGGGCCAGGGGTCACAGAAACAGAAAGGCAATGTTATGTTGTATTTTGGGTTAAGCAGCTGCAGTCCAATTAGTGGAGACTAACCCATGGTGGACTCCCTTAACCAGGGGTGGGCAATACATTTTCCCAAGGGGCCACATGAGAAACTTGGGCACTTAACTGCACTTAACTCTGTTCTACCCAATATATTTTATATATCTTTATAAAAAACGTCTCGGTTACGTATGTAACCCTCGTTCCCTGAAGGAGGGAACGGAGAGGTCACGTCGGATGACCGACGAATTGGGATCTCGCCAGAGAGACCTATCCACTTCGAGTGTAACTAAACGAGCCAATGGACATTGGCATGCGATCATTGCATCCAGCTGCCGCTGATCACAGCGTGAGTATAAGAGGCAGCCGGTGCACCGCATTAATCATGTTTTCGCTGAGGAGCCGAGCCGGAGACCCGGCCGCCCAGCGGTGGTACAGCAACTGTGGCGACGGGACGTGACGTCTCCGTTCCCTCCTTCAGGGAACGAGGGTTACATACGTAACCGAGACGTTCCCTTTCAGTCGGTCACTCCGAGTCACGTCGGATGACCGACGAATTGGGATCCCTACCAAAGCGCCACAGGAGCTGCCCCTTCCAGCGCCCTGTGTAGACCTCCTGATCCTTCCTATAAGGCAGACGATAGGACCGGGCTACACAGAGAAGGTCGACTACTGCTGTCCCTAGAGCAACCCAAACAGTAGGACTTGAATAACACTGGGAAAGTGTGCCCTTCCACTTGGAAGAGGCACACTGCGGAGTCACCTCCTCCCAGAGGGGGTTAAGTGACATTACTCACGTGAAGTAACCCCGTAGGGCCCAATGCACATGGAAGTCTCTGTGATGGCTCAGGCTGCATCATTAGAGACGGCAGAACATGGTCTACCTGGGGAACACGGTTCTAATAAGCATACCGTGGAAAACACATATGGGATCCCAACAGGGTCACTCATATGGGCACTAGCCTCACACCAGATTTCAAGAATTCATTGGCTGAAAGGCCTGGCACCGTACGTTCCGCCACGTCTGGGCACCGGAGTGCTGGAGGACTCGACAGGATTTGCCCGGTTAGGGAACTCTCTGGAGAATAAGGCGTTTAGGGACGCCGCAAGCCGACTCTGAACAGGGCCTCTCAGTGCCACTACCCGTTTGAGGTGAGAACACAGGAGGAAACCGGTTCGACACGCAGGCTATAGAACCTAGCGAACGTGTTGGGAGTCGCCCAACCCGCAGCTCTACAGATGTCTGCTAGCGAGGCGCCACGAGCCAGCGCCCAGGACGATGCAACACCCCTAGTGGAGTGAGCATGCAACCTGAGCGGGCAGGGCACACCTTGTGCTTCATAGGCCAAGGTGATAGCATCCACTATCCAGTGGGCCATCCTCTGCTTGGAAACAGCCTTCCCCTTCTGCTGTCCACCGTAGCAGACAAAGAGCTGCTCTGAGGTCCTAAAGCTCTGAGTTCTATCCGTGTACTGTCGCAGTGCGCGTACCGGACAGCAAAGCTAGGGCTGGGTCTGCCTCCTCCGGGGGCAGCGCTTGCAGATTCACTACCTGGTCCCTGAAGGGAGTGGTAGGAACCTTGGGCACATAGCCGGGCCGGGGCCTCAGTGTTGCACTGGAGTCAGCCGGCCCAAACTGAAGGCACGAATCGTCGACCGAAAATGCCTGCAGGTCCCCCACCCTCTTGATCGAGGCCAATGCAGTAAGGAGTAGGGTTTTCATAGATAGAAACTTCAATTCGACTGACTGCAAAGGCTCAAAGGGGGAAGTTATTAGGGCTCTTAGCACCAAAGCCAAATCCCAAGAGGGTAGAGAGGGGGGCCTAGGAGGGTTCAACCTCCTGGCCCCTCTAAGAAACCTGACAACCAGATTGTGCATCTCCGGGGGTCCTCCTGGTGGGAGGAACACCATTCGACGAACAGGTTCCACTTCAGAGTATAGGCCCGTCTCGTGGACGGTGCCCGTGCTGAAGTGATAGTGAGTGCTACCTCCTGGGGTAGGTCAGCTAGAACCTCCGCGTCCCATCCAGGGACCATACGTGGAGTTTCTACAGGTCCGGGCGCGGGTGCCATAGGGTGCCCCGTCTCTGAGAAAGCAGATCCTTCCTCAGAGGAATTGGCCAGGGAGGGGCTGTCGCGAGGAGCATGAGTTCCGGGAACCAGGTCCTGTTGGGCCAATATGGAGCCACTAACAAGACCTGCTCCTCGTCCTCCCTGATCTTGCACAGTGTCTGTGCTAGTAGGCTCACTGGGGGGAACGCATATTTGCGCAGGCCCCGGGGCCAGCTGTGTGCCAGTGCATCCGTGCCGAGCGTTGCCTCGGTTAGGGAGTAGAACTCTTGGCAGTGGGTGGTTTCTGGAGATGCAAACAGGTCGACCTGGGCAGCTCCGAACCGTCCCCAAATCAGCTGAACCGCCTGGGGATGGAGTCTCCACTCGCCTGGAAGTGCTGCTCGGGACAGCTCGTCGGCTGCCCGATTGAACACTCCTGGGATGTGGATGGCACGAAGGGACCTCAGATGCTTCTGACTCCAGAGGAGGAGGTGGCGGGCGAGTTGCGACATGCGACGGGAGTGCAAACCGCCTTGCCGGTTGATATACGCAACGGTCGCAGTGTTGTCCGTACGGACCAGAACGTCCTTGCGCTGAAGGCGCCCTCTGAGACGGCTCAGGGCAAGGCGTACTGCTAGCAACTCGAGGCAATTGATATGCCAATGCAGTTGGGGACCCGTCCAAACCCCTGATACTGCGTGCCCGTTGTACGTGGCTCCCCAGCCTGTGGATGAGGCATCTGTGAATACCACAGCATGCCTGGATACCTGCTCCAGGGGCACTCCTGCCCGAAGGAACGAGGGATCTGACCACGGCCTGAAGGTCTTGCGGCAGGCCGGTGTAATCTGAACCCGGTAAGTGCCGCGTTTCCACGCCCACCTCGGGATTCGGCCATAGAGCCAGTGCTGAAGCGGTCTCATATGGAGCAGACCGAGCGGAACTCTGAAAGAGTTTCAGTGGAACCGCCGTCCTGCCTGATAAGGTCTTGAAGCAGTTCAGCACTGACTGAGCTCGTTCCTGGGTGAGGCATGCTGTTTGGTTGACCTAATCGAACTCCATGCCGAGAAAAGAGATCCTCTGCGTTGGCACGAGTTTGCTCTTTTCCCAGTTGACCCGAAGGCCCAGCAGGCTGAGGTGCTTGAGCACCAGGTCCCTGTGTGCAGACAACTGCCTGCGAGACTGTGCGAGTATGAGCCAGTCGTCGAGGTAGTTGAGAATGCGCACACCTTGTTCTCTCAGGGGGACAAGGGCCGCCTCCACGACTTTGGTGAAGACGCGAGGCGACAGGGACAGCCCGAAGGGCAGGACCTTGTACTGATACGCCTGTCCCTCGAACGCGAAACGCAGGAATGGCCTGTGTCGCGGGAGGATCGAGACATGAAAGTACGCGTCCTTCAGGTCGATCGCTGCAAACCAATCTAGGGGACGGACGCATCCAAAAATGCGTTTCTGCGTCAACATCTTGAACGGCAGCTTGTGAAGTGCACGGTTCAAAACTCGCAGATCCAAGATCGGTCGTAACCCACCACCTTTCTTGGGCACAATGAAGTAGGGGCTGAACAACCCCGACCTCATATCGGCTGGAGGGACCGGCTCTATCGCATCCTTCGCCAGTAGGACTGCGATTTCCGCACGCAAGACAGGAGCATCGGCGGGTTTGACTGAAGTGAACCGGATGCCCCTGAACTTGGGGGGACGCCGGGCGAACTGAATCGCATAGCCGAGTCTGATGGTCCGTAGGAGCCACTGAGACGGACTGGGGAGCGCTAGCCAGGCTCCGAGAGACCGTGCCAGCGGCACAAACGGAGCCACCGACGTACCCGTGGTGGGGCAGCGATGTGGAACACAGGGACCCGGCCCGGGGCCTGTGAAGGCCTGGCCTGTGATGGCGGGGGGCGGGGTCTGGGTGTGTAGTGTAACACTCACCTGATTCCTCCTCGTGTGGGAGGAAACGCAGGAGCCCGGCTTGCGTGTGACGACTTGTAGGTTCAAGGTTCAAGGTTCAAGGTTTCTTTATTTGTCACATAATAGTTATACAGGGTATAATTAGAAGTGAAATGAAATCGAATCAGGTCCGCTCAGTGGACAGTGCAAAATAATAAGAATACAAATTATATAAAGTAACATAACACAAGGGCATACATATGGTAAGAAAAAGAGAAATAAGAGTAAAATGTGCAATGAAATAAAAAAAAGTGCAAAACAATAAGATGTGCAAAAAACAATAAGATGTGCAAAAAACAACAAGATGTGCAAAAAACAATAAGATGTACAAAAAAAGAAAAACAGTGTACTGGGACTTAATAAATAGTAGTGTGAATAAGAGGGATGTGCAGACGGGTTGTTCAGGGTATTGTACATAGAGCAGCAATGATGAGAATATTTACAGTTAACAATGGGTCTTGTAAGTGTTTATGAGACTGAGTTTGAGTTTAGGAGCCTGATGGCCTGAGGGAAGAAGCTCTTCCTCAGTCTTTCAGTCTTTGCCATCATGCTCCTGAAGCGCCTGCCAGATGGCAGTAAACAGAAAAGATGGTTGCCGGGGTGAGTTGAATCTTTGAGGATTTTAGCAGCTCTGCTTTTACAGCGTTTGATGTAGATGGCCTGCAGAGAGGGGAGAGCAGACCCTGAGATGCGCTCAGCTAAGCGCACGACTCTCTGTAGAGCTTTGCAGTCCTGGTTTGTGGCATTATTATACCACACTGAGATGCACTGAGTCAGAACACTTTCTATGGCCCCTGAATAGAAAGTTTTCAGGATAGCTGGCGAGACCCTGAATTTCCTCAGCTGTCGCAGATGGTACATTCTTTGCCTGGCTTTCTTAACCTGTGTTTGAATGTGTGTAGTCCAAGTCAGGTCCTCGGAGATGTTTACACTGAGGTACTTGAAGCTACTCACCCTCTCCACAGGGGTCCCACTGATCATAAGAGGAGTGTAGGGCCGCTGCTGTCTCTTCCTGAAGTCCACGATCAGCTCCTTAGTTTTGCTCACGTTCAGAGAGAGACAGTTGTCCTGGCACCATGATGTAAGTCTCTCCACCTCATCCAAGTATGCGGCCTCGTCATCGTTGTTAATGAGGCCCAGAACCACAGTATCATCCGCAAATTTGACAATAGAGGTGGAGCTGTGAGAGGACACGCAGTCGTGGGTGTATAGAGAGTATAGCAGGGGGCTCAGGACACAGCCCTGTGGGGCTCCTATGTTCAGGGTGATGGAGTTGGAGGTGAACTGGCCGACTTTCACCACTTGTGGTCTGGCGGTGAGGAAATCTTGAATCCAGTCGCAAAGTGAAGTGTTTAGGCCAAGGTCTGAGAGTTTAACAGCCAGCTTGGTGGGGACTATAGTGTTGAAAGCTGAGCTGTAGTCTATGAATAGCAGCCTGACATAGTTGCCATTTTTGCTGTCGATGTGAGTGAGGGAGGAGTGCAGTACCTGAGAGATGGCATCATCAGTAGACCTATTTGGCCGATAGGCAAACTGAAGAGGGTCCAAAGTAGCAGGGATGGAGGAGCAAATGTGTTTCTTTAAAAGTCTCTCAAAAACCTTCATGACCGTCGATGTGAGGGCAACTGGACGATAGTCATTCAGGCAAGAGGGTTTACTGTTCTTAGGCACAGGGATTATGACAGATTTTTTAAAGGAGGTGGGAACAACAGAGGTAGCAAGGGACTCATTAAATATGGAAGTAAACAAACCAGCAAGCTGATCAGCACAGGACCTCAGAACGCGGCCAGTAATCCCATCAGGTCCTGCTGCTTTTCTGACGTTCACTCTCTTTAGTTCCCTCCGAACGTCGTCCTCTGAAAAGGTGATTACATGATTGCTGCTCTGTCTGCTGCTTCCTGACGTGCTGATCGGCAGATTTGCGCCGCCATTGCAGTCAAAGCGACCGTAGAAGGTGTTTAGCTCTTCGGCCAGCAGCGGATCTGCTCTCACCTCTGCGGAGGATTTATTTCCAGAGGAACAGATGGTCTTCAGTCCCTGCCACATGCGTCGAGAGTCATTGAGCTGGAAATGTGACTCAATTTTCTCACTGTACCGGCGCTTAGCGGCTCGTATTGCACGCCGGAGAGCATAACACGAGGCCTTGTACTCGCTCATGTTTCCTGACAACAGACCGGCATTGTATGCGGCAGTGCGATGGTTAACCGCATCACGGATTGATCTGTCCACCCACGGTTTCTGATTAGTAAATGTCCTTATTGTTACCGTTTCAGTGGCTTGCTCGGTTAGCGTGTTTACGAAGCTTACTGCTACATTCGTGAATTCGCTGACGTCAGATGAACTCGCCCGGAACATGTCCCAGTCGACGTCATCAAGAGACGCCTGTAGCATAGCTTCAGAGTGGGAGGACCAACGCGTCACTTCCCTCTCCACCGGCAGTTCGCGAGCGATCCTTTGTTTGTATTCCGGCGTGAGAAAGATGGCGACATGATCTGATTTGCCAAAAGCCGGCAGTGAGTGGGCTTTGTAGGCGTTATTGAGCGGAGTGTAGCAGTGATCCAGTGTATTCAGTCCTCTGGTTGGACAGGATATATGTTGATGAAAGTTCGGCAGGACTTTCTTGAGGTTGGCCTTGTTAAAGTCCCCAGCAATGATACAAGCAGCGTCGGGATGTTTGTTGATATATCCGCTGATTTCATCGTGGAGATTGGACAAAGCCACGCTAGTGTCTGCTTGTGGAGGAATATAAACGGCAGACACGAGGATCGATGTAAATTCCCGGGGCAGATAGAAGGGGCGGCAGATAATGGAGAGATGCTCCAGATGAGGCGAACAGGAACGCGACAGAATGGAGATATTCCTGGGGTCACACCATTTCTTGTTAATAAAGAAACTCACTCCACCACCTTTGTTTTTTCCGGCCTCGGCTGATCTGTCCATCCGTAAAACAGAGAAGTTATCAGACGGCGTTACAGCGGTGTCCGGGACCGTTGGCGTGAGCCACGTTTCGGTCAAACAAAAGATGTTGCAGTCTCTAATGTCTCGTTGGAAACTAATCCTGGCTCTAAGATCGTCCATCTTATTCTCCAAGGATTGGACATTAGCGAGCAGAATACTTGGTAGAGGAGGACTGTGAGCCCTTTTCCTCAGTCTGTTGCGTATTCCAGCGCGTCTCCCACGGTGTTTCCTTCGCCTCCTGCGGTTGTTCAGGTGGTCGTTGTTCAACACGTTGCTCCGGAGTATCTCCCATGGCCACGCTGGATCCGCGGATAAAGTGTTCTGAATCAGGTTAGTGTAGCGTTGTCCAATGTCCAAAAGTGTTCTTCTGTCGTACATAATCATTGCAGACGATACACGTATCAAAAGAGAAGTAAAAAAAATAAAAACTAGGTAAAGAAACACACATAAAAGCACAATTCTGAGCGGAGCTAATTCACAGGCGACTGAACTCAGCAGCGCCACCGGAAGATCCCGTGATGTAGCGGTGATGTAGCGGGTACATGATGATGTCATGTCCCGTGATGTAGCGGGGGCTTGAGTGCTACTGCCCTTACCCGGTTCCACAAATGGGCAGGAGGGGTGCTCTCACAAATGGGCAGGAGGAGAGTGGTGTACCGTGCATCACGGGATCACTTCCCTCCTCCTCTCTCGCCAGGCAACCCCCCCCTGCCTGGCGAGAGAGGAGGAGGGAAGTGATCCCGTGATGCACGGTACACCACTCTCCTCCTCTTGAGACCCAGAGACTGAGGAAACTGCTCTTTTATTGAAGTTTTGGGTACCGCTGGCTGCTGGGCCAGGGGGGCGGCCACAGGGGGGCACCCACGGCGACGAGCAGGCTGAGGGGCTGCAGCCGGAGTGGAAGCAGCAGCGGGTTTCCTCCGGCGCATGATGTGCTTGATCGCCTCAGTCTGCTTCTGTGCTGCCGAAAACTGCTGGGCACAGCTCTCGACAGCGTCGCCGAAAAGGCCAGTCTGTGACACGGGAGCATTCAGGAACTGTACCTTCTCCTGCTCCTTCATGTCAGTGAGACACAGCCAGAGATGGCGCTCCTGGACCACAAGCGTGGACATCGCACGACCCAGAGACTGTGCGGTCACCTTCGTTGCTCGGAGCGCGAGGTCCGTCGCAGCACGCAGCTCATGTAGAACCGCCAGGTCGTGCCCACCCTCGTGCAGGTCTCTCAGTGCTTTGGCCTGATGGACCTGCAGTAACGCCATGGCGTGTAGGGCAGAAGCCGCCTCCCCACAGGCTCTATAAGCACTGCCAGTGAGGCCTGACGAGTACTTACAGGCCCGTGAGGGGAGACACGGTTCACCCCGCAGAGTGGAAGCGACTGTTGGACACAACTGCATGGCCACAGACCGCTCCACAGAGGGGATGCCCGTGTACCCCAAAGCGGCTCCACCATCGAGGGTGGTGAGGGGGGAGGAGCCACAAGGTTTATTTCGGGCAGTAAAAGGTGCCTTCCATGACCTTGTAAGCTCCTCATGCACTTCCGGAAAGAATGGCACCGGAGGGGGGCGCTGAAAACCAGCGCGACCCCCCCCCGAGAAACCACTCGTCCAACCTAGAAGGGTCGGGACGTGGTGGAGGATTCCACACGAGCCCGACGTTCTCGGCGGCCCGGGAAAGCATAGCCGTCATCTCTGGGTCTGGCTCGGACAACGCTACCACACCCGAAGGGGGCAACGCAGCCGAGTCGTCATCCCCGGAGAGAGAGGGCTCGCCCTCCGATGCAGCGACCGACATCTGGTCATCAGGGGAGGCACCGAAGGAAACGGGTGGGGTACCCCACTCAGCAGAGGCCCCAGTCCGAACCAACGGTACCCCCGCCGGCTGCGGAGTGCCTGAGGGGTGAGAACCTCCACTTGGGGAAGCCCTCACCGTAATCCTCAGATCACCTCTGACTCGACCGGATGCTGTGCCGCCCCCGTTTTGTGCCAGGACGAACGCCAGATCGCGGCAGAGGCAGAGGGACCCCGCCATGTTTGACACAGCGGAGTCTATTGCGCAACTCCGAGATGGTCATGTCCCCACATGAAGAACATGAACCATCCACGAAAGCTTCCTCAGCGTGCTGAATGCCCAGACACGTGAGGCAGTGATCGTGACCGTCCTGAGGCGCCAGAGATCGACCGCACCCAGAAACGCACGGGTGATAAGACATCTTTAAAAAGACGCGATCACCTGTGTACTCTTTTAGAGAAATCTGCTCTCTTAGTGCTGAAGCACGCAGGGGAGCTGGCCACCGCACACTCCTAGTGTGACTGTCTTCACGGGAACCGTTTTCTCTTTCTCCCGTGAGACCGCGACCACCGCTGCCGTGCTGTAACGCCTGCACTCGCTCAGTTTCTCACTCGCAGACAGGAAGAGCAGTAGTGAATACCACCGCTCGGCTCCGAAGCGAAAGGATGATTAATGCGGTGCACCGGCTGCCTCTTATACTCACGCTGTGATCAGCGGCAGCTGGATGCAATGATCGCATGCCAATGTCCATTGGCTCGTTTAGTTACTCTCGAAGTGGATAGGTCTCTCTGGCGAGATCCCAATTCGTCGGTCATCCGACGTGACTCGGAGTGACCGACTGAAAGGGAACTGTTTGCACTAACATATAATTAGTGATCGACCGATATTGATTTTTTATAACCGATACCGATTATTTGTACGTTTATGTACCCGATAACCGATATGCAGAACCGATATTTATTTACTGTTATAAAGTAAATAAATAACAGAGTGAAGTAAATCCATTCTTCGCTATGGTTTTTCCTCCTTTCAGTCATCTTAACAACAACAAAAAACTGTTGAAAATTAACATTTTAATTAACACAAAATTACAACAATAAAAACATTTTATTTATAAAAAGCATCATCAGCTACACTGATATTAACAATAAGCTAAATAATGTCTAATGTTTTCAAATGGAGAAAATAAAGGACAGAAGCCATATCAACTTCATTTTAAACTACAGTTTTAGGTTTATAAGCTGTTTAATAGGCTAAATAGTGAAGAATAATTCACTGAATAATATTCTCTGGAATATTGAAGTAAGCTATAACAAACAAAACATCGTATTTTATTGTATTTCTTAACTGGCATGTTTTATCAGAATTATTAACATGTTTTTGTCATTCTAAATGAAAACTGAAAACTATTATGAAAACTGCCGACAGCACGGTTTATCTATGCATTTACACAGAACTATATTCAAACTGCGATCGCTTGTGGAGAAAATAAATAATTAATTTCGATAGATGATGACAAAATGAGGTGCCGGATCGGATTTCGGAGGTGTCGTATCCGAATCCAGCTCGTTCTGGCACAAATTAAGCCCTGAATGTGTCGGGGGAAAAAGGAGATATTTTAATTATTTATTAATAAACTAGTATTCATGAGTCCTTGTTGGCTGCAAAGGTAAAATACACAATAATGACTCTCATCACCATTTTGGACGCGCCTTTAGAGATAAATGCAACCTATACAGATTGCAATAATCAGGGAATATTTGTTTTTAAAGTGGTTAGTTTCAAAGTTTTTTTTAAACATTCTATAGATATATTTCACATGTCTGTGAGGCAGCCATACACTTTGGGGAGTTTTTTTGTAACGCGCTCCAGATTCATAGATGGCAGAAAGTGCATTCTGTTTGTTTTCATTATTTTACCAAAGCAATGTTTTATTGTTATTATGAGTTTACAGAAATAAAATCAGTTTCAAACTGAATTTAAGTTGTTTCATTGTCAGGAAAAAATGCAACTAATTGCACGGGCACTTCCCTGCATACAGGTGCATTCCTCCACACAAACAGGTTAATTAAAATGAACTTACAATAATACGAAATAAGACCAAACAAGATGTGTAATGAAGAATGTTTTTTTACGTTAGCTAACATATTTAAGGGCTAACGGCAAACTCACATTTCTTGAAAGCTGTCCTACATGGACGCGAACACATTTGAGATACGGTCACACAAACGGACATATAGGCTATGTAAATGAAATAATAACAATAATAATAATAATAATAATAATAGGGCCTATTAATAATAATAGCTGTTGCCTTGAAAATAAAGCAGCGCGGTTGTATTGCGTGCACTTAATTACAATTGCCTCATGATTTTTTTTTTTCTTAATAAATGTGTCTAGACATTGAAACCCTCTTTTGGAACCCTCCCAAATGATGTCCTATGAACAGGCATAAGGATACCTGCATTCAGGGTCCAAATGTAACAAAAATAAAAATACTAAATTGCCATTTTTTCTCCTCCAAAACTGACAAATCCTGATTATTCCTTGTGTCAAAAGTGATAACTTTTATCAAGTGATAAAATGAAAACAATCACATGGCTTCATGTTTTTTTGTGTGACAAATGCTTTTTTTTTGACAGACAGACAGAGAGTGGCTGATCTTGTTAATAGTTCTGTAAACGATGCCTATATCTGTGTTGTTGTGAAATGATGCTAAATACAGTTTATTGGCCTTAAAATATTTATGGCCATGCATTTTCTCAATTCACCCATTTACTGGCTGGGTGGTAAAAAGTAAATTTTGGATCCTCATCAGCATTCATTTATTCAGAGACATTAATTTGATGTTTCAAGAAAATATGGATAAAAGATGTCTCTACAACGATAAGCAACTTATTATTTGAGCTTCAACCCAGTAATTAGAGTGCAGCAGCAACAATCAATGGAAAATATGACGCCTCAACAACGAGAGGTCATTTGTTTCTATTTTCAAATGCAGACACATTTAATAGGAAAATAGCTTTTGGAATCAACTCTTCAGAACTAAAAGGAAGGGACAAAGGAAAACACATTGCCTATTTTTTACATTATTATTATTTGAAGTGTGTCCGTCCAATATAGATTTTTCTTTTTAGTCAAGTTACTGAGATATGCGTCTGCTGGGGTTGGTTAAACAATGTCTGGAAACGCTGTATCCATGAAGTAACACTGCTTGTGGAAACAGGAGCACAATATGTTGGTATAGCAAAGAGTGATGACTATTTTCCATACCTTCCACCAGCTCTACCTTTCAGATAATAATCATCATGGATCATCCAGGCAGGCAGCTGGAAAATCTATACAGCCTCCCGAGGGAATAAATGTTAAGAGGAGGATGTGACTGAGGCGGTTTTTTATGAAAATGAATAAGTTATGTGATGGGGTTATTGTGCAGAAAGTTATTTTTTCACGCTGCATATGTTGAATGCTGTTTTTATCTGACACTAACACAAGATGTCATGTGCATTGGTTTAGCTAGGCTGTCACTTCTAAGCATTACCCACAATCCATCAGCATCACGTTCAACCACTGTGGCTGTGCAAATACACTGCAGGGCGATGACTTTTACACTCAGGTCATATAGAATAATCTGCAAATTTGATCGATTCCAGTGTGGATTTTATTGGTGCTTTCATTGTAGAATCTCTGCTATCTTCACTGTTTATCACGAGTCAAGTGTTCCTAATCAGTCTAGGAAAATAAACAATGCACCCAGCCAATTTCCCCTGTTATGATTACCCTGTCCGGCATATCAATTACAAACATTGAGCGACCTGATTTCCTTTTGGTTCAAAGCCCTTCACAGGGCTCTAGATTGCGACAAAATGGTCGCATTCGTGACTATTTTTGAGAGTATGCGAGTTAAAAGTTTGATATGGTCGCACTTGTGCTTCAAAAGAGCATGGTGTGCTCTTGCTTCATACAGCGCGCTGCCAGCCACGGCACATTGTAGGCATGTAGTCAGAGTTCACTGTTCCCGTGAAGAGAGGCTCTTGGTGGGTAGAGCCTGAATTTTATGCTCGCTGCGTTAGCACGAGCGCGAAGGTGTGCGCAAGCGGACGGAGCGCAACAGGATTGTTTTTCAAACTAATGTAAGAGACCGCTTCTTAAACCAGAGAAAGTGAACATGCAAGTCCTGTCAGCGACAGCCAGTTTAGTTTTACTTTTCTTTTTGTTTTGAAAAGTTTGTTATCTTTGCTGTTTACCTCACATTACGCTATATATTATTATTTATTTGATTCCTCAGTGTTTGCTAAACATTCTGTAATTTATTAGTCGGAATGTAATACAGCACGCGATGTGTCCTGTGCCATGCCTTGTTTTATTAGTTTTGTTAATAAATGTTATGTAAGCTAGTTGTTGCAGTTTAAAAGAATAACAATGAATATATCTGTTGTTTTAGTCTTAAATAGATATAAGATGTTATATTATAGTAGATAAGCAAAACAGACAATTATCTTTTCTTTTAAAACGTGACAAACAAGATCGTAAATTTGAAAATGAAAACGCACGAAAAGAGGAATTCCTGTTCACAAATTAAATCACAAATAATAATTATGAAAAATAACACTTTCGTTACCATATAACTATAAACTATGATAAATGTTCATCAGCATGTATTGATTAATCAAATCAAATCAAAAGAAAAATTGTGACCAAATTGCGTGCTCGTACGACCAACCGAGTCGTAAAAGTGCGACCAGTGGGAAGAATGAGTCTAGAGCCCTACTTCTGAGTTACGCATTGAGAAAACACAGCTCTGCGTTTGATGAACGAGACTTACGCTGGTTCGACTGTCATATGTTTAGATCTTTTAAGCCTTGGCTCTCATTGTTAAGATTATTCTCACCCTTTAAAACTCCTTCCTTTGATTTCTTGCCATGTGCCGTTTTACTAGTCCAAGTAAGTCATTTATATGAAACCGAGCTTTTCTTTGAGCTCCCTTTTGGCAAAGTGACTATGCATTATATCAATCAGTCTGGGGGTATTTTTTATTATTAGCTAAATTAAACAGTAGCCGTAGCCGGTAATTAAACGAGAACATAACTCAGCATTTGATGTTTCTGGTGGGCTTAGAGTGAATTATTAAGAGCCACCCCCAAAACTCAACACACGTTGTAGAGTTGGTGACATGAAGGCATCGTCCCACTGCAGGCCTGCCTCTTGATTCACTCTCTCTGCGGCCTGCGGTGATCTGTGGCAGACACATTGCATGCATGCGGTAACTATTCAAGTCCCTCGATGGGTTTTTCTCATCAGAGGGGCCCGCTTCATAGAGTGATTAGAAAAACATGTTCTTTATTACACAGTTTGGGCACAGAAAATTTCAGGGTTTTTACCTAAATGTCCCTCTCCTCTATGTGCTGCTAGGGTTTTGAGTGATAGGGCTGGAAGGGCCACTTATTCCAACCCCCCTTGTCGGGGATGAAGAATGGGCCCACGCTTTTTCTGAAACATACCGCTCTTTGTGAGGACCATATGGCTCGGGCTGTTGCGTTGTGATATATGGCTGCCGGAGCACCTGCAGGATCAGACTGGGAGACCATGTCTCGCCTGGGCGCATAGAAACGAGAGGCCTGAAGTTGGATTAGTGCATGAGGTGTGAACACCGGGTCAAGGGTATGGTTAGCCTTTGAACTACAAGGCCACACCTCAACTGGATCTGACATATGGTCAGGTGACTCGAATTATTGTACCGATTATTGCTCATTATGCTTCCCTCTACATGTCAAGTAAACGGCTGATGTGCGTGCTCTTTAATTGCTGAAAATTGTTAGATAGCTAGTACCAGACCTGCCATATTATTGACATCTACATTTTGATAACGTTTGACACCTTTAAACTTTTTTGGATTTGTATCCTCAGCCCTTTGCCAAGATGGCTGGCACACTGATGGCCTCCATGCTTTTCAAAAGCTTTTAAAATGGTAGCAAACAGATAGTGCATCTGTCGTTTTCTAACATGGTCTGCCAATTTGTTACTGCCTCATACAGACTGCTCATTTCATACAGTGGTCTCAACCTATTGCTTTAAAAAACAATCTGAAAGCTCCAGCTTAGAAATTGTTCAATGAAGTAATGTGATGGAAAGGGAAATGACAAAAGGAGGCTTCCTTTTTGGTTGCAGATATGGTTTATTTTTTAGTGTGCAACTGCACATTTATCTTGCACTATTAACTTCATACTTAGGAATAAACACACCATTAATGATGTCTAAAGCATAACTTCTATTTTTTAGAGCCCACAGACAAGTTAATACTGCCCCAACATATGCCACTTAAATAGAAAAAAACAACATTTATTATGTTTGTCTCCATTGGTCCGTGTCTCACTGTTCACCTTGAAAGAAGATGACTGAAGTTTATGTAGTTTGATTGATAGCCCTAGGAAAAGTGTGATTTTGATATCAGTGTGAATTTGATCCATTTCTTCATGTCCATTCATTACTGGCAGTTATTGAAGATCAGCACTGATGATTTGCTTTTTAATTATGGTCAGTTGTCCAATGTGCATAAAATAAAGATTTGAAAACTAAGCTCATACTGCTGGAAGATGTTCAGTCAGTGAAAAGAAATGGCAACAATTTTAAACACTGATCCAACAAAACAAAAAAAAACACTGGAAATATTTATTGTGCAGTTTGAACTGGCTTTAAATGGCATCTTCAGACTTTTCCCTTGAGGAAGCTCTGCATTTTAGGCCACATTTTTTATTTATTAGTAATTGTTGAAGCAATGCTAGAAATGAAAAAGCCATGCAACACATACTAAAGTATAAGTCTTCAAAATTGTTTTTATAATAGTGCTTTTCATCTACACTTAAGCTTTTGTTGAGCACAGCCAGCCATTATGATATCACCATTAGCTGAATCTATAAATTTACTGACATTGACGGGCTGACATGCGTCCAACATTTGGCATATGGTAGCTGTCCATCATTTTTAATTAAGCAGTTAAATACCACTCTTCATGTAGTATTTGCAGCCCTCTAGACACATGTCCCATTAGTCAGATATATTGGTCAGATACTATTTTGCATTTTTTCAACATGTGTAGTGTTCAGCATCATACACTGCTGCCTAAAATCATTAGAAGGCAATGAGCCCTTCTCATATGCATTTTAAAAGCAAACATGTGCTTCACTGCACAAATGTTCTCTTTTTGTGTACTCAAGACTGTTTCCACGACGGAATACTCTATAAAAAGCCTTTTTAGAAGTAAAGTCACTTATTGGGTCATTTTCGATTTTTATCAGCCACTTGTTACTTGCCAAAAGTAAATTGCATTCAGGTTCTTCCATCCAAGTCACCAGTCGAGACTATTAAATAAAGACTTTTTAAGACC
>QVTF01003433.1:0-32301 GCA_003573665.1 Oxygymnocypris stewartii
TGTCTCTTCTTACAGATCGATTGATATGTATTAAATTATTTATGCATTTTTAACCTAAATCCCAGCAGCATTTATCTATGAGGAATGTCATTGAGTGTTTACTTCTGAGTCTACAATCCTATTCAAACAGAGCGTTCTGATGAGGGGGGTAAAAACAGGACAGAAAATAGCCTATTACTTCTAAATTATGATGTTTTTTATGTAAAAATCTTTATAATATCATTCATAAGGTACTTCAGAGAACAGTACAAAATAATAAAAAGGCAGCTCATGACCCATTTAAATATGGTAATTTTTTCATATACTTTTCTATTATTTTTTACAACATTTTCAAGGCCAAGCTGTCTTTGCACAATACTCATCCTCACGTGCAAACACTCACTGGCATAAAGATTTGAACTGGGCCGGTCTGGTTGGTAAAAGGTATTTCAAAGAGCCCCTTGAAAGGCTGAAGAAACCACAGCAAGTTCACAGAGCCTCTGTCATCGCCCCACATCAGCACACACTTTTCTCCCGGAGCCTGGAGACGCAGATCAAACATGACTCACGGCAAGCTAAAACAAAACCAGCTTGGAGAATTAGCAAGCTTAAAATAAACTCAAGTTCAACATGAAAGGTCAGCAGCCTACCTCTGTGTCATACCAATAACACAGAGAGGTCGCAATATGACTCAGTCCTGTAAAAAAAAAAAACACAGAGAGAGGAACACAACAAAGTCAACATGTAAGCAGAAAATCAAACGACTAGCCTACATCTAACAGGCTTGCTGGCTCATACCAAACAAATGGACCTGCTCAAAACTCATGTGGTGGTAACGTCAAAGAAGTGGATGCCCCTGCTGAGGGTCGCAACGGCAATCTTGTGAACATTTCCCATATAGACAGCATCAGTGGTCCAGCCCTGGAACATCTTACGACGCTGCCTTTTATTAAAGGGGCCGGCACACATCTGCAGGGACGAGGGAGAGGTTTTGGACAAAATATGACTGTAAACACATCATTCTGTGAATTAAGTGTTAATATGTCACCTCCAGAGGCTTTATGTTGTTCAGATGTCTGTTCCACACAATGAGAGTCCCTCTCTTGCTGACGCTGATGTAACGCATCGGAGGAGACTGACTCAAAGCCAAGACTCGCACGATTGGCTCTTGCTGGCGTAATGATTTTACAATTAGAGTGGTAAAAGCATAAAGGGCCAGTTTTACTAAAAAGGGCAAATTAGCTGAAACAGCGCCGATGGGTGTGGAAATTTCTGTGGGTGATTTACTAACAATGTGCAAATTAAAGAACACAGATGCAACGTCTCATTTACACATCGACCAACGCAACATACTAAGCACAGTGCAAATTAGTGGAGTCGCAAATAAAGAAGCCACAGTATGTTGAAAAATGAAGGAATGGAAGAAGTTTTGATAGAGTTGGTATTGTGTGACTCCTAGTTGAAGCTTCCAATTCGTCTTTTAATTCCTGAAGCAAATTAAAAATAACATGGCTTGGCAAACTATACCTTTACCATACCATACTTTACCATACCAAACCATACATTTTTCATCTGAAAGGAAACAACTACAAATGCATATTCAATAAGGTCAGGCACAAAAAAATAACTGTCCTTGCGGGTTCTTTAGTCAATCCTGACGGTTTGCGTCAGGAAAAAGACGGTTTGCTCTGGCGCATGCTGTTAGTAAAACTGGCCCCAGATCTCATATTCTGCGAAGCTAAAAACACTAATGAACAACAAGAAAATAAAGACAGACAGACAGACAGACAGAGAGCGAGCGAGAGAGAGAGAGAGAGAGTGAGAGAGAGACAGACAGACAAATAGTAGACAGACAGACAGACAGACAGACAGATAGATCTGTCACCTTGTTGTAGGTACAGTGTTGTATTGAAGGCTGTGAGATGGGCATGTTTTTACAGGCCCACATCGAGTCTTTGATATGCTTGTAATGCTGCAGAATGAAGTTGTGGAACGTCTGCCATCCTACACAACCATCACAAGAGACGTCCATCTGTACAAAAGAAGACACGCCTGTCATAAAGCAGGACTCAAACGAGTCCATGTAACTCTATTAGTGAAACGACCGGCATAGAATTAGTCTTTTCAGTGGCTCCTGACGAGTTAACCACAAATGGAAGAGCACCGGCCTCATTGAATAACTCCTCCACGTCACTTCTCTGGTGGTCTTGACCTGTCGCTTCTTTCAGAGAGGAGAAGAAGTCCTCAAAACTCATGGAGTTAGCAGAGATTCGTACTCTTCTGTTGGGTTTGGATCTGACTGAACGCTGTCTGAAGAACGACTGCATCAGTGACCTCAGATGACTCGACTCCAGCGACTGCAAAATACGGACGCTCCTGCCGGTGAAACTGCAGATTTAAAGGAGCGAAGAGGGAAAATGTGGTGTGAAATAAACATATGTGCATATATGGGTTATACAGCAGCTGTGATTGATCAAAATGACGATCTCCATTAAATGCATGGAGAGAAAGAGAGACAGAGAGTCCAGCAGAGCAGAAGCAGAGAGAGAGACAGTGTCTGTATGAGAGAGAGACAGAGACCTCCTGTGGAGCAAACCGTAATTGCACTTAGTGTCTACAAGTGCTTATGTAGGGCCCTATGAAATCAGCTTTATTTTTGCCCAAATTTAGTTTAATTCTTTTTCCAAATTCAGTTTTTACATTTTTATTTTTCTGGATTCAGTTTTTTTTTAAATGGTCAAATTAAATTGTATTAATCGAAAAGCATATCTAATTAATTAAAATCATGAAACTTATACAATTTAACATTAATTTATTGTGTAGGGCATATTGTATGACATTGTATGCTTAGGGTCGTATAAAATATTTTTTTCTCACCTTGTGTTTTATTGATACCAAGTTCTGTGTTTTAGCTCGTCTAATTATCTGAACGCATACTAACAATTATTTTTATTCTTACAGTAGCATTATGAAGGGCCCCCCCCCCCCCCCAGAAATTCTGTGTTGTGTTTTTACATTTTACTGGTTATCAGATGAAGGCATAAAACATTGATTTAATTTACATTTTAATTAATTAAATATAAACATTAAATCTTTTGGCAAATAAAGGGGATTTACTATTAAAAAAATATATTTAGTGATTATTTCTTTAAAAATTAAATTAGATTATTTTTCAAAAGTAGTAGTAGTATTACGTACATTACATAAATAATAGTAATATATCTATTTCTGGCACAATGTTTTCAAGTTAAACCGAACTTTTATTTTGACGGGTTGCCGTGAATAGTTCTGTGTGTATATGATATGAGGCTAGTTTAAAAAAAGTAATAATAATAATATAATAGCAACTAAAAATAAATCATTAGGCATTTGAGACTAATGATTAGATGCTTTCAAATTGTGCACACAGATTAAAAATAAAACTGAAATTACACAAATATATAAAATAACATATAATATATACAAATAATTTTTAATAGGCAAAAAAATATTATTGAAAAAATTTAAATGCATATTTTTCTTGCATGCTGTACCACACACTCCTGGTGAAAATCAGTTTAGAGCATAATTCATCTTGATATGTTACATGATTTAAAAATATAGATTTGTATATTCTAAATACATCAACATTTGTTTGTATTATTGATTTCCTATAAGAATTATATGTAATGTTCCTTACCAGTGTCGGGGGGGTAACGCATTACAAGTAACACGAGTTACGTAATAATATACATTTTTTCAAGTAACTAGTAAAGTAACGCATTACTTTTTAATTTACTAGAAAATATCTGAGTTACTTTCCTCCATTTATTGATGACAGAGCGCCGTGTGAACATGATCTTACTGTAGATCTAATCTAGACTAAATATGAACGTGTATTAATTCATCCCACTCGCAAAAAACAGATTCAGTGTTCATCAAAATGAATTAAAACAGTGAAACTCAGAATATGACACGAACCTGCAATAATTAAATATGTTAAACAACACAAATATATCTAATCTCATTTTATTAACCGATGTGTTTGCTGCTGACCTTTGATGATCAGTTCAATCATACTAATAAACAAAAATTACTTTAGATAAACTAACAATGTTTTTTTACCGCTGAAGAGTGTTGAATCTTCTCCTGTGTTCTTCTGTACAGACGTGATTTACTCGTCCTTCAGTCTGAGGTTTTATTCATTACACTTTTTGGTGTGAAAGACTTTATATTGATATAAATATAACTTCTTGTATTAAAAACGAGTTTAGGGAGTTACGCAATATTGTAACGCATTACTTTTAAAAGTAACTTTCCCCAACACTGTTCCTTATACACCACAGGGTCATCCATTCAGTGAAACAATGACATTCTTCAGAATTAATCATGAACGCTCGCTCTTGTTGCTTTGAGAAACCTGACAACGAACCTAAATGAGCTGAAAGCTCCTGATTTAAACATCAGCCCTAATCACAGCAGTCACGTCTGGACAGCTTTAAACACCACACATGATCGCATTTAACACCGTGTCTGTCCCTCAACAAGTACACATATACTAGACTCAGACAGATGGGGGGGGGGGGGGGGGGGGTAACTTTGGCTAGGTAGGCAATATGTTCTTTACATTCAAATACAGATGTATAGGAATGCATGGATAATGCATAAGAGATAATTATTTACACGTGGATGCCTATAACTGATATATTGTATAAATCTACATCTTGAATCTAAATCAAACAAACGCTCACTATTAAAACTCACATCCCAAGCACTTCAAATTAAATCATATAAAACTGACAAATCATTTCATTTTAAAACTTAACTTTAGAAACAAATTAACTGTAAGGAAATAATTTCTCTATACAAAAAAAATAAACTAAAGGTGACTTTAAAGTGTGTTTTTAGAGCATGTCATAGAGTATTGAACCATATTTCAAAGACAATAGAAGTAATTATGAAATTATGTATAAAGACAACAAATCAGGAATTAGTACATTTCACACAAAAACTAGCAAGTGACGCATTTAATTAAATATTAAATATTGAAGTTTACAATGCATTTAAGTGGGTCAAAAACACTTGAAGTTGCATTGAATATCAATGTAAATGATAATACATTTACATGATGTAGTCTGAACACTATGTTATTTTAAAGTATATTATGTCTGTACTAAGTATGCTGAAGTGTACTTCTTTGAACATGTTTCTTTTCCCAAGTGCATGCATCAATAAATCCTCATTTGTGAGTCGCTTTGGATAAAAGCGTCTGCTAAATGACTAAATAAAATAATAAATAAATAAATGTCTTACTGTTGAGTGGTGCTGGGCGTCTCCTCCTTATAGACCTTCCACGGATCCTCGTGTCGTTTCAACGTATTCATATCTAATAACAGCAATCCATACACAGCAGACAAGTGTTTTCAATATGTTGTGTTCGGTGTGTCTCTGAGATCCTCAGCGAGGAGACAATACACTCCGCTTTCTAGATTAATCATCTATTCGTTACTAAGAACAACAACATAATTAAGAAGAAGCCCGTTACTGAACACACTCGTGTCCCTGGAGCACAAACGCACTCATTTGTAGCAATAGACAACAATACATTGTATGGGATTTTCTTTTATGCCAAAAATCATTAGGATATTAATGTTCCATTAAGATATTTTCTACCATAACTTAATTATTGATTAGTAATATGCATCGCTAAGAACTTCATTTGAACAACTTTAAAGATGATTTTCTCAATATATAGATTTTTATGCTCCCTTTCAAATATTATCCAATCATAACAAACCATGGAAATATTATTTATTCAGCGTTCAGATGATGCATAAATCTTACAATACCCTTATGGCTGGTTTTGTGCTCCAGGGTCATATTTATTAAACAAACACCATTTATTTTTATCATGTAACTTTAGTAGGGCTTTTAAATATAATCATTTTTTCCTCTGTTTGTGACTGGAATTGTTTCTTTACTGTTTATGGTTCATTTTAAGTTAGATGGTGTTTGTTAAAATCAGCTTTAATATACAGTATGTAGCACAATTTTAAATGTATGACAATATTATAGCAGAAATACTAATTTAATAAAGACACATCTCTCAGCCTGTGTAACGGTCATCGATAATCTTACCGTTACATTTGAAAAACAAACATATTTAAAGTTAAATTATTATACAACCCATAAAAGCTCTTTCGTGTGTGGTAAATACATAATACTATGGATTAAAACCTTGATTATTGCCTGTCTTCTCGTCATTATTTGGCTCATCTGAAAACTATTTTCGGTTAGTTTTTGAATTTAATGAGCGCCGTTTAATTAGCGCTCATACATACAGTAAGACAAATACAGTCACGAACCTCCGTCCTCAAGAGGGCGATAGAGTCACATTCAATCCCTCCGACGATAAAGCGTAGCACGGTGTTTATGATTATGATGATACATACAAAATGTATATATAACAAATGGCAGTTTGCGATGTTAAGCAGCATAACGGACTCTTTATGCTGAGGTAAAATAACCGGAAGCGAGTGACACGGGAAGTCTCGCACATTTAAGTTTAAAAAATGGCGGTGCGTTCAGTGATTATTTTAACCATTTAACTTAGTCGTGTGCTGCTTTTTAAACTATGAATTACTTAATCTGGACAATCACCAGCAGAGCACTATTATCATCAGTTATTAAAGTAGAGACACCGTTTCATGTAGTGTGGCCATTTCCATAACACCAAAAATGAGGACACTTTGCAAGAATAATTGCATATATATTGAATAATTGTGTACTCGCAACTACAATACAATTGTGTCCTTCGTATCGATGGTATCATGATACAGTGATTCTGAAACCTGTCTTGCAAAGTGCACAGTGCCTGAAAACATAAACAAAATTTATTCTGGAAATAATAGAAATACATAAATAAACAAATAATCTGACACAGTGCCTGAAAACATGACATTTCTGGACTTCTGGAAATAATAGAAATACACAAATAAACAAATAATCTGGCACAGTGCCTGTAAACATGACATTTCTGGACCTCTGGAAATAATAGAAATACATAAATAAACAAATAATCTGGCACAGTGCCTGTAAACATGACATTTCTGGACTTCTGGAAATAATAGAAATACACAAATAAACAAATAATCTGGCACAGTGCCTGAAAACATGACATTTCTGAACTTCTGGAAATAATAGAATACACAAATAACAAATAATCTGGCACAGTGCCTGAAAACATGACATTTCTGGACCTCTGGAAATAATAGAAATACACAAATAAACAAATAATCTGACACAGTGCCTGAAAACATGACATTTCTGGACTTCTGGAAATAATAGAAATACACAAATAAACAAATAATCTGGCACAGTGCCTGTAAACATGACATTTCTGGACCTCTGGAAATAATAGAAATACATAAATAAACAAATAATCTGGCACAGTGCCTGAAAACATGACATTTCTGGACCTCTGGAAATAATAGAAATACACAAATAAACAAATAATCTGACACAGTGCCTGAAAACATGACATTTCTGGACTTCTGGAAATAATAGAAATACACAAATAAACAAATAATCTGACACAGTGCCTGAAACATGACATTTCTGGACTTCTGGAAATAATAGAAATACACAAATAAACAAATAATCTGGCACAGTGCCTGAAAACATGACATTTCTGGACTTCTGGAAATAATAGAAATACACAAATAAACAAATAATCTGGCACAGTGCCTGAAAACATGACATTTCTGGACTTCTGGAAATAGAAATACACAAATAAACAAATAATCTGGCACAGTGCCAGAAAACATACAATTTCTGGACTTCTGGGAATAATAGAAATACATAAATAAACAAATAATCTGGCACAGTGCCTGAAAACATGACATTTCTGGACTTCTGGAAATAATAGAAATACACAAATAAACAAATAATCTGGCACAGTGCCTGAAAACATGACATTTCTGGACTTCTGGAAATAATAGAAATACACAAATAAACAAATAATCTGGCACAGTGCCTGTAAACATGACATTTCTGGACTTCTGGAAATAATAGAAATACATAAATAAACAAATAATCTGGCACAGTGCCTGAAAACATGACATTTCTGGACCTCTGGAAATAATAGAAATACACAAATAAACAAATAATCTGACACAGTGCCTGAAAACATGACATTTCTGGACTTCTGGAAATAATAGAAATACACAAATAAACAAATAATCTGACACAGTGCCTGAAAACATGACATTTCTGGACTTCTGGAAATAATAGAAATACACAAATAAACAAATAATCTGGCACAGTGCCTGAAAACATGACATTTCTGGACTTCTGGAAATAATAGAAATACACAAATAAACAAATAATCTGGCACAGTGCCAGAAAACATACAATTTCTGGACTTCTGGGAATAATAGAAATACATAAATAAACAAATAATCTGGCACAGTGCCTGAAAACATGACATTTCTGGACTTCTGGAAATAATAGAAATACACAAATAAACAAATAATCTGGCGCAGTGCCTGAAAACATAACATTTCTGAACTTCTGGAAATAATAACAATACATAAATAAACAAATAATCTGGCACAGTGCCAGAAAACATAACATTTCTGAACTTCTGGAAATAATAGAAATACATAAATAAACAAATAATCTGGCACAGTGCCTGAAAACATAACATTTCTGAACTTCTGGAAATAATAGAAATACATAAATAAACAAATAATCTGGCACAGTGCCTGAAAACATGACATTTCTGGACTTCTGGAGATAATAGAAATACATAAATACACATTTCACAGATACACACAGTGTGCAAAATCCATGAAAAGCGTCTCTACTGCTTTCTGATATAAATTTGTGCTCTTTTGTCCGGATTAAATGAGGTCTGAGGTTTCGACACATTAACGTTATGATATGACGTAGCCAGCACTTAGAGCAGGGGTTCTCAAAGTTTACATTCAAAGGTCCGAATCGGAATTATCATCAACGTCAAAAGGTCCAAAATAATTGTTATTATTCTTAGCATACAAAAACTATTCTCGTCGCTTCATAACATACAAATTAAACCAGTGATGGCAGAAGGACTATTTTGACGATGCTTTTCATACTTTTCTGGGCCTTGACAGTGTAATTTACAAACCTCCTGGTTTTCATCCAAAATATCTAAAATTGTGTTCAGAAGACGAACGAAGCTTTTACGGGTTTGGAACGACTTGGGGGTAAGTGATTAATGACACAATTTTCATCACCTCAAACCACAGGAAAATCTGATAAGGTCATCTTTAGAACCACCAAGACAATTGGGACATTACTATAGATCGACCGATATATCGGTTTACTGATATTTTTCACGATATTAAAGCATTTTACCATATTCGGATATCGGTTTTGAAAAATAAATAAATAAAGTTTTTTTTTTTTTTTTCATTTGTCACATACACGTTTATACAGAGTATAACCAGCAGTGAAATGTGTTCTCTGTATTTGACCCATCCAAGTACACACACACACACACAGTAGTGAACACACACACACACACACACTTGGAGCAGTGGACACACACATACACACACACACGAAACAGTGGACACACACACACACCTGGAGCAGTGGACACACACACACACACACACACACACCTGGAGCAGTGGACGCACACACACACCTGGAGCAGTGGACACACACACACACACACACACACACACCTGGAGAAGTGGACGCACACACACACCTGGAGCAGTGGACACACACACACACACACACACACTCCTGGAGCAGTGGACACACACACACACACACACTGTTCACTCAGGAGAAGCTCCAGCACGACCACCGCATGTAACTTTATACAATATTCACTTGTTTGAAACACACTAAATTATATTAACCTTTACTACAGAATCATTATTTCACCAATAAACATCTAAATAAATACATCTCTATCGAAATTAATGATTTATTATCTCCGCAAGCGATCGCAGTTTGAGTATAGTTCTGTGTAAATAGATAAACCGCGCTGTCAGCAGTTTTCATAATTTAGACAAAAACATTTTAATAATTCTGATAAAACATGCCAGTTAAGAAATGCAATAAAATACGATGTTTTGTTTGTTATAGCTTATTAACTTATTAACATGAAAATGTAAAATTTCAACAGTTTTTTGTTGTTGTCAAGATGACTGAAAGGAGGAAAAACCAAAGCAAAGAATGGACTTACTTCACTCTGTTATTTATATACTTTATAAATAAAGTTCTAAATAAATACATATCGGTTCTGCATATCGGTTTTCGGGTACATAAACGTACAAATAATCTAACCCTAACAAAAACTATTTTTAAAGCTTGGGCTCCTAAATATCCGATCACTCACACATATTGTAAATGAAATGATCACAGATAATATATAGTGATATTCTCAATGTTACTCAGAAAACAGGATACAGGTTTGACTCATTCGAAGTACTTATGCTCAATGTTAAACTGTCAGATAAGCAAAATAAATCTGTCCTATCTCTTGCTCTGGCTACTGTGTATAGACCGCCAGGGCCATATACAGATTTCCTCTCAGACCTATTGGTTAATGTTGATAAAGCGCTAATTGTTGGAGATTTTAACATTCACGTTGATAATACAAATGATGCGTTAGGACTTGCGTTTACTGACCTAATAAACTCTTTTGGTGTCAAGCAAAATGTCACCGGGCCGACACATCGTTTTAATCATACGCTAGATTTAATAATATCGCATGGAATAAAATGTTAGTTGAATTTAATATTGTAAACTATTCTGTATTCACCCAAATAAATTCACTTTGCCTTGTATTTTGTCCATGTGTTCTTGCTTAATATTAAATGTTCATCTGTTGATTATTGCTGCTGCCTCTAGTAATTCTGTGTGTTTTTTTAAATACATTTTCAGTCCATTTTAAGCCAGCAATATAATAATTAAAAAAAAATTTAACCCAACCAGCTGGGTCAAAATAACGTCTAGGTTACGTACGTAACCCCCGTTCCCTGATGGAGGGAATGGAGACGTTATGTCGTGACGACATAGGGGATTTACTTGGAAGCCCCGAACATCTCTAAGAGAAAACGCCAATGAAATTGGCTAGTGGATTTTGCATACCTGAGCCACTCCCCGTGCACACGGGTATAAAAGGGCGACAGGTGCATCCACTCATTAGATTTTACGCTGAGGAGCCGAGACGAGTCCCTGGCAACCAGCGATGGTTCAAGATTGTGGCATGGGGACATAACGTCTCCGTTCCCTCCATCAGGGAACGGGGGTTACGTACGTAACCTAGACGTTCCCTATCTGTCGGTCACTACGAGTTATGTCGTGACGACATAGGGGTCCTATGGAAAGCGCCACAAGCTGAACCCCGTCACAACCTTGTGGCATGCAGATGTTGACAAGCGAGTGCGTGACAGACAAATGCCATGCAAGAGGTTGCAACCTTCCTACCGCTCCAGTGCAAATTCGCTAACCTTGGTGCCCACCGGGACCACTGAGTACATCGCTGCTGGAGATAGCCAAGCCGCTGTTCCTTTCTCCATGGAATCGGAAGGGATTTCGACCTTCAGTGAAAGACAGCTTCAGATCTTTCCTATTTGTTGTTACAGCTTGCCTTAACGGCAGTGAAACAAGCCTTCCGGAGAAGGGCGCTACGGAGGCCACATCCTGCCTGAAGGGAGGTAACATGTGGAGACACTGATATGGACTGGCCCAGGCTTGGGGCAGTACTACATACGACTGGACTCTGGGGCAGATCCTACCTAGGAGTAGGGAGGAGGGCTGCCAGCAGAACCTGACAGAAGCTCTGTCACAGGGAAGACACGGGTTTACCGTGAGGGAAACCTTACCATGGAAGAATGCACATATGGATTACCCGAAGGGGAACCAGGCCATACGGCCACCTAGCCCAGTACAGGGGCTGACCGGAGACCCGGGCGAGCTAACACCAGTACTGGGCCTGGCGTCAGACTGCTCCGCCCAGTCTGACTGCAGGGGTGCTTGGAGGATTCCACCAGGGTTCACCGTCCGGGGAACTGAACTGGGGGAGAAAAAGGCGCTCGTATCCCCGGGTGAGGGGGAATGGCGCAGCAAGCGTGACACCGGCCAGTTTTTCTCGCCCATTACTTACCCAACACACGGGAAGAAACTGGCTCAACGCGGAGATTGTAGAATCTTGCGAAGGTGTTCGGTGTCGCCCAGCCCGCAGCTCTGCAGATGTCTGCCAAAGAGGTGCCGTGCGCCAACGCATGGGAGGCGGCAACACTCCTGGTGGAGTGAGCCCTCACCCCCAGGGGGCACGGCTCGCCTTGCGACTGGTACGCCAAGGCGACGGCCTCCACTATCCAGTGGGCCAACCTCTGTTTGGAGACAGCCTTCCCTTTCTGCTGCCCTCCGTGGCAGACAAAGAGCTGCTCGGAGCTTCTGATGCTCCGGGTGCGGGTCACGTATATGCGCAATGCTCTTACGGGACACAGCAACGCTAAGGCTGGATCTGCCTCCTCCGAGGGCAGTGCTTGCAGGTTCACCACCTGATCGCGTAAGGGCGTGGTGGGAACCTTGGGCACGTATCCAGGCCGGGGTCTCAAGACAACGTGAGAGTAGACCGGCCCGAACACAAGGCACTCTTCGCTTACCCAAAACGCCTGGAGGTCCCCGACAAATATGATGGAAGTGAGCGCGGTCAGGAGCGCTCTCTTAAGAGACAGGAACTTCAGCTCGACTGAGTCCAGCGGCTCAAAGGGCCCCTCTGAAGTCCAGCCAGGACGATAGAGAGGTCCCAAGAGGGCACAAGGGGAGGCCTGGAGGGATTCATCCTCCTGGCCCCCTTCAGGAACCTCACGATGAGATCATGCTTTCCCAGGGACCGGCCGTCCCACTGCATCGTGGTGAGCCGCGATAGCGGCTACATACACTTTCAAGGTGGAGGGTGACGCTCCAACCTTTCTTGCAGGAAAGAAAGCACTACTCCAATCGTGCATTTTCGGGGGTCTTCTCGGCGAGAAGAACACCAGGTCGCGAACAGACTCCATTTCAGTGCGTAGGTTTGCCTTGTTGAAGGAGCTCTAGCCTGAATGATGGTCTCTACCACCGCCGGTGATAGACCAGTCAAGTCTGCCGCGTCCCATCCAGGAGCCACACATGGAGGTTCCATAGATCTGGACGCGGGTGCCATATGGTGCCGAGCCCCTGAGAAAGGAGGTCCTTCCTCAGAGGAATGTGCCAGGGAGGTGCTGTCGCGAGGGAAATGAGTTCGGGAAACCAGGTCCGGGTGGGCCAATAGGGCGCAACCAACAGGACCTGCTCCTCGTCCTCCCTGAGCTTGCACAATGTCTGTGCGAGTAGGCTCACTGGGGGAAACGCATACTTGCGTAAGGCCCGAGGCCAACTGTGTGCCAGTGCGTCTGTGCCGAGGGGGCCCTCGGTCAGGGAGAAGTACAGCTGGCAGTGGGAGGACTCGGGGGAGGCAAACAGGTCTACCTGAGCTTCCCCGAATCGACTCCAGATCAGCCGGATCGTCTCGGGATGGAGTCGCCACTCTCCGGGGAACGTGAGCTGTCGTGAGAGCGCGTCGGCCGCACGATTGAGCTGCCCCGGGATGTGAACAGCACGCAGTGACTTGAACTGCGTGTGACTCCAGAGGAGGAGATGGCGGGCGAGCTGTGACATGCGGTGTGATCGTATACCCCCCAGCCGGTTGATATACGAGACCGCCGCAGTGTTGTCCGTGCGGACTAGCACGTGCTTGCCCAACAGCAGTGGCCGGAACTGCCGCAAGGCTAAATGCACTGCCCACAGCTCCAGGCAGTTGATGTGCCAAAGCAGTCGGGGCCCTGACTAGAGCCCCGAGGCTGCCTGCCCGTTGCATGTAGTGCCCCAGCCCGTGCTGGAGGCATCTGTTGTGACAACAGTATGCCGGGACACTTGTACTAGGGGCACCCCGGCCCGTAGAAAGGCAAGGTCTGTCCAGGGTCTGAGGGAGCGGCGACACTGCTGGGAGATACCTACTCGCAGTGTACCGCGGCGCCATGCCCACCTCGGGACCCGGGAGTGTAGCCAGTGCTGAAGTGGTCTCATATGAAGCAATCCGAGCGGCGTGACTGCAGCTGCGGATGCCATATGCCCCAGGAGCCTCTGAAACTGTTTCAGTGGTACCACATTCCTGCCTCTGAAGGAACTCAGGCAGTTCAGCACTGCTTGGGCACGTTCCTCCGTAAGGCGTGCCGTCATACTCACCGAGTCTAACTCCACACCGAGAAAAGAGATTGTATCTTGAAAAAGACGCGATCGTCCGTGATTTGCTCTTTTAGAATTTGCTCTCTCAGTTGAAGTGCCCAGGGGAATCGCTGATGAGAGGGACTCCGCTGATCGCACCGTTACGCCAACCGGGAACAAAACAAAGATGAACGGCTTTGTGGAGATCAGCACTCTTCTCATCCACTCGGCTCCGAAGCAAACATCTAATGAGTGGATGCACCTGTCGCCCTTTTATACCCGTATGCACGGGGAGTGGCTCAGGTATGCAAAATCCACTAGCCAATTTCATTGGCGTTTTCTCTTAGTCAGAGATGTTCGGGGCTTCCAAGTAAATCCCCTATGTCGTCACGACATAACTCGTAGTGACCGACAGATAGGGAACCCAGCATGTGTTCTGTCCAATATTTACCCAGCGCTGTGTGGCCAAATAACCAATTTTTCCGAGTGTATAAAAATACATTATATTAATAAACTATATCTATCAAAATCTTAATAAATAAAGCCATATTCCTAAAGCTAAAGGTTAGTACCAGACTAAAATGCATGTTTGAGCTGTCTTAACTGAAAATATCTTGTCTCATATCTTAAAATATGTCAGTGTCATTGTTCTGTCTTAAGATGTACACCTGTAATAAAGTTATTTTTATAAATGCTGCTTAAATACCTTTATTTAACTAAGGCCTAGTCCTGTCTTAAGCTAAGCCCTGTCTGTGAAACCGGGCTGTTAGGTGTTTATGGTTTTCTACGAGAGAAAATAAGCTTAATAGAGACTTGTGCATTGTGTTCATATTCTGCTTTTCTGTGGCCACGGATTTGCGGGTCTTGTCTTTTTCTCCTACAGATGAGTTGCAGGACTCTATACGTTATGGTACTAATTAGTTTTAATCGTTTAACCACTATAGCGTCTTATCTCCATTGGCAACACGCACTATTTGTGTTGATTGCAAGTAACATCGCAGGTATTGGAGATTGCAAGTGATACTGTAATTTTGATTATTTGTTCTTGTCTTCACCACCTGGCTACTGTTGTAAAATGTTGAGCAATTAAATAAAAAAATAATAAATGAATTAAAATAAAAAAGATTGCAAGTGACATCATTAGTGGAAGCTCAGCTGAGAGTGCAAATGCAAGTCGAGGGAGGGTGTGGAGGGGGGCTGGGCTCTGCTCTTATGTAACCATATCGAAATTAAAACCTATGTCCTTGTTGCGTGGAAATGTGATGTCTCATATGTGCATGCGTCATATATATTTGTTGGAGTACTTAGTAGGCTCGTATACATGTACTTGTGACTGTTTCATATAAGTGTATGCAAGTGTTTCATGTGCTTATGTAAGGGAAGTTTGATTTCAGCCCTATACGGCGCCTCATAGCAAACGGCATTGTGAAGCTTACTTTGTGAGGTAAGTTATCTTCAGATGACATAAGAACTAATTCATCAAAGATAATATGTATTTGTGACCATGGAGCACAAAACCAGTCTTACGTAGTACAGGTATATTTGTAGCAATATCCAATAATACAATACATTGTATGTCAAAATTATACGTTTTTCTTTTATGCCAAAAATCATTAGGATATTAAGATCATGTTCCATGAAGATATTTAGTATATTTCCTACCATAAATACATCAAAACATAATTTCTTAGTAGTTAAATGCATTGCTAAGAACTTAATTTGAACAACTTTAAAGGCGATTTAATCAATATTTAGATTTTTTTGCACCCTCAGATTCCAGATTTAGAAATATTGTCCAAACCATACACCAATGAAATATTATGTATTCAGCTTCCAGATGATGTATAAATCTCAATATAAAAAACTGACCCCTATGACTGGTTTTGTGCTCCAGGGTATTTATGATCATACAGTAAACACTTGTTTTCGGTTCAATTTTAAAGACAGAGCAGCAAAATAATTAAGATGTATATGATTAACAATTCCATGTTGCAATAGAATATTTAGCAAATTTAGGATTTCTACCATTTTACAGGTGGTAGATATCAGATATAATACAAAACGAGAGACATTACAATCTCCTCACTTATCAAACATACTTAGCAGCCGTTAGTCTTACAAGTTTTGCTTAAAATTGTACTTTAATTTAAACGTGAATATCATTCCACTTGTGTTCTGTTCTGTGCAGTTTAAACACTGAAATAGCTTTTTAAGTGACAAATAATTAGGCAATTTCCTTCAGACAAACAGGGATCCAACCAGTTAAAGAGAATTCGAGGTCAAAAATAAGGGAAGCTATTCTGCTAGCATTGTGCTTTTTATTGGTCTTTTTTGACGGTTCTGCTTTTCAGAGAAGGACTGATTGGAAATGATACATGTACGCATCGTGCAGAATTTGTTACGTTATACTACTCTGAGGATTTTTCTAATAGTGAAAAGTTAACTCTGATACATAGCAGCAAATGGAAATGTTTATGTTTAATCTTGTACATGATCCCTTCAAAACAAAACAAAACAAACCAGGTGAAAACATCACTTTTAAACCTTTTTCTCATCCTACAAAACAGAGCACTGCATAAGGGAAGATTGGCCATTTCTAATTATTCTAATTATTACAAGTCCCCCCCCCCCCCCCCCCCAAGTGTCTATGGAGGTTTAAATGCATTTGGATAAATTGCTTGTTGTTTTTGTTACAGAACTCTGCTTCCTGTTCAGTTCTATTGGAAGACACAATGAATTCAACTCCAGTTCCAGATCATTACGATGATATTTTTGAAGTTTTTTATGGAGACATCCATGGGAATGAAGAGCACTTACACCCTGGATACTGCAGGGAAGCAGCATGTGTAATCCCAGTGATCTTTTTTGTGATCATATTCCTTCTTGGCATCATTGGAAATGGTGCGGTGATCTGGATTACTGGTTTTAAGATGAAGAAGTCAGTGAACACCACCTGGTACCTGAGTCTGGCTCTGTCGGACTTCATTTTCTGTGCTATTCTCCCTTTCATTATTGACTACATAGTGAAGGAAAGCTGGAGCTTTGGGCTCTTCATGTGCAAGTTCAACTCTTTTGTTGTGACCCTCAATATATACAGCAGCATTATCATCCTGGCCATCATTAGTGTGGATCGCTGCATCACAGTCAAGTTCCCCGTCTGGGCCCAGAATCAGCACACTGTAAAGAAAGCTTCTATAGTTGTTGTGTTGGCTTGGATTGTGTCTGCTTTGCTTAGCATTCCATCTGCCAAATTCACAGAGATTGTAACTATAAGATCAACAGACATCTGCTATAGCAACCATGAGAATCACCACAAAACCATTGTGTCCCTGCCCTTTACTTTTGGGCTTTTGATTCCATTCCTGACCATCTTAACCTGTTACTTCATCCTGATCCGTACACTTAGAGCAAACCAAATGTCCATATTCACCAAGCCCTTCAAGATCATGACATTACTGATCACAGCTTTTTTCATCTGTTGGTTGCCATTTCAAATATTATCTGTTTTAAGCTTGGACATCTCTCAACACAGCTATGCCCTTTACAGAGCCTTGCAAGTATCCACCATTCTCGCCAGTGCAAACAGCTTTCTAAACCCGTTCATCTATGCATTCATGGCCGGAGACTTAAATAAGAAATGGTATTCCTTTCTGTCGAAAATTGAGAGTGCCATCGACGAGGAGACTCAAAGTGATTTCAGAGCAACTTTAATTACCAATTCTGAGTATAACGAACTTTCCAACGCTGTCTGAAATTATAACACGAGCCATGTACTAAAGATATCTCTCTTTATTCTCTTCTGATTGGAGAATGCTGGCCTATAGACATAAATTGGCATTAATAATCAGTGCATTTGTTTTGTCTATTGCATGTTTGAGTTTGGAAATTTACAAGTAAAATAAAGAAAAAACACGTAAAGAAATAAAGTAATCGTATTTTGTTTAATGATTTAAAAAAATTGTGACAGCTATTAACTGTTACTGATTAACACGAATACATGGAGGGGGGGGGGTTACATTTTTTCAATGCATGTATTAAACATAATTTGGGCAAGATCAACAAATGTTTTCATGCTCCACATCTCGGTCTCTCTCTTTGTTTTGCTAACGAACATACAAAAAAAATATAATAAAAATCTTGTTCTAACCATTCTGATTCATTAAGTGCTTGTAATTCTCTTAATTATTTAATATGCCTGTAAATTAAATCCATACACAATACATTCACAAAGACGCTTCAGCATTATTTGTTTTTGATATGGTAAACATTATGTGATAATTCCGATTTTTCAATACCTCAGTGCTTACAAACATATATTTGGTAGTTTATGCTTTATAGATTTAAAGACCTGATTTAAAGTTAATAAAAATAAAAAAAACACTTCCCAACACTAAATTAGTAAGATGCAGACTGTAATTCAAAACACAATTCATGTAACAAAATGTAAAAACCTAAGACCATAGTTTAAAACCAAGTCACCTTGGCATCCATATTGCCAGGTGAAACAGAGGATCCAGGTGCAAAGGTAAGTTCTTGTAATGGCTTTTATTGAAGAATAAACACAGGCAGTCTGTCGAGCAATGACACAGAACTAAACACAAAGTAGATAAACTATTCAGTAAAGGAAGACTCCTGTCTTGAGGATAGATAGCAGAGCTGGAACTTCTCGTAGGGCAGAAACACGGTCCTTGTACGAGGTCACATGCAGCAGGATGACTGAGACACGAAAGCACACAAGACCAGCACAACTCCTCTAGACTTGATTAAGCAAGATAAGACAAGGTAAATGTTCATGTAGATAGCATAACACACAGGCATGACTCACGTACACACGAAATAATCCGACAAAGAACAAGGGGAAACAGACGCTAGAAGTAGAGAGAAAGTAATGAGACAAACGTGAGAACAGGTGTGACAGAGAAGGGGGGGGGGGGGGGGAATAGACAGGCAGGGCCCGGGCGAGAGAGAGAGAAAAAGAGAACAAACCCAGCTCATGACACATATGTTGTTTCTGAGTCATCACTAGAGATGGGTATCGTTAAGGTTTTAACGATTTTACCACTCTTATCGATACTGACTATCGATCCGGTACTTTAATGGTATTCTTATCTTTTTATTGTATATATATATATATATATATTTATATATATTCGAAACAAATTACAATCTTAATTAACATTTCTTTATATTCTGAAATATAAAATAAATATCATTTAATGAAATAAATATAAAACATAAGTCTGTACATGCACCAGTGTGCAGGCATTTGTAGTGTTTTATAGACATAAGATAAGATGCAATAAGAACATGAAAGAAAACAAGGCAAAACAAACTGACAAATACGATAAAACAAAGATACAACTGAAAAATAAATGGTGTTTTAATTTATTAATGGAGGTCTACTAACACAACTGTTTAGGTAAGTAACTTAGCCTACAACATAAATCGTACTTGGTTACTATCGTAACCTCGGTTCCCTGAGATATGGGAATGAGTACTGTGTCGGAGAAGCTGTATGGTCAAAACAATTTGCCAAATTTGTTAATGTCGAGATAACGTCCATTTCTGGAGCGATGGAATTTCTGCACGGTGTCGGAGATGTTAGCGTGTCTCTAATAAGATCAGTCACAAACATGATCCCCGCACGATCTAATGTGTGGCGTCTTATTAACTCACTGTCATGCATTGTGTGCAACAAAAATTTTCTTTCGCTTCATGTTTCGTCCATTTTCTCCACTGCTAAAAAACTCTTAAGCTTCTTAAAAGTCCTCATTTGTACTCCTAACAATTTTGGACCTTAAGACCTCTTTTAAGGGTTAAGATGCTTTCTAAAATTACTTTTTTCTTTAATCTTAAGAGGAAACGGCCACATTTCTAAGAATTTTCTTAGAATTTTTTTACTAGGAGCAACTCTTAGCTTATAATTTTTCATGAATTTGGGCCCAGGTCTCTGCTGATATTAAGGGCTGTAGAGGTCATCTCTAGGTACTGATCCACCATCTGATCTGGATAAGGACCGCATCGGGTGACTGCAGTGACCATCTGGGCTGGATAAGGACCGGATCGGGTGGCTACGGTGACCTCGGAATTACCTAGAGGAAGAGGGCCTTCATGTTCCTGTGGCTCAGTGGTAGAGCATTGCGTTAGCAGCGCAAAGGTTGTGGGTTCGATTCCCAGGGAGCACATGTACTGACAAAAAATGTATAACCTGAATGCACTGTAAGTCGCTTTGGATAAAAGCGTCTGCTAAATGCATAAATGTAAATGTAGACAGAGGCAGCCAAGGGTGCCAGGGTGGGGCAGGCAGAGCAGGAGGGTTGTGAGCGGATGCCGCCGCTTCGGGAGCTCTGTGAGCGGATTCCATGGGCTCCAGGAACGGAGCGGGCTCTGGAGCGGACTCTGTCGGCTCACGGGCGGAGCAGGCTCTGGAGCAGACTCTGTCGGCTCACGGGGCGGAGCGAGCTCTGGAGCGAACTCTGTCGGCTCACAGGGCGGAGCGGAGTGCGTGGGCTCCCGGACCGGAGCGGAATGCGTGGGCTCCCGGAACGGAGAGGAATGCGTGGGCTCCCGTAACGGAGCGGGCTCTGGAGCGGACTGCGTCGGCTCCCGGATCGGAGCGGGCTCTGGAGCGGACTCTGTCGGCTCCCGGAACAGAGCGGGCTCTGGAGTGGACTCTGTCGACTCCCGGAACGGCGCGGGCCCTGGAGCGGAATGCGTGGGCTTCCGGACCGGAACGGAATGCGTGGGCTCCCGGACCGGAGCGGGCTCTACTGCGTGGGCTCCCGGAACGGAGCGGGCTCTGGACCGGACTGCGTCGGCTCCCGGAACGGAGCGGGCTCTGGGGCAGACTGAGTCGGCTCCCGGAACGGAGCGGGCTTTGGAGTGGACTCTGTCGGCTCCAGGAATGGAGCGGGCCCTGGAGCGGAATGCGTGGGCTCCCGGACTGGAACGCAATGCGTGGGCTCCTGGAACGGAGCGGACTGCGTGGGCTCCCGGAACGGAGCAGACTGTGTGGGCTCCCGGAACGGAGCGGGCTCTGGAGCGGACTCTGTCGGCTCCCGGAACGGAGTGGGCTCTGTCGGCTCCAGGAATGGAGCGGGCCCTGGAGCAGAATGCGTGGGCTCCCGGACTGGAATGGAATGCGTGGGCTCCTGGAACGGAGCGGACTGCGTGGGCTCCCGGAACGGAGCGGACTGCGTGGGCTCCCGGAACGGAGCGGGCTCTGGAGCGGACTCTGTCGGCTCCCGGAATGGAGCGGGCTCTGGAGCGGACTCTGTCGGCTCCCAGAACGGAGCGGGCTCTGGAGCGGACTCTGTCGGGATGGATCAAGGCCAGGTTTACTGCCAGCAATTCTAGGCAGTTGATGTGCTAGTGCAGGTGGGGCCCGTCCAAATCCCCGACACTGCAAGCCCGTTGAACATGCTCTTGTCATAGGCATCCGAGTAAACCATAGCATGCCTGGAGACCTGTTCCAGGGGCACTCCTGGCCGAAGAAACGAAAGTCTGACCATCGGGCGAAGGTTTGGCGGCAAGCCGGAGTGACTTGGACCCGAAGTGCGTACACAGGGAGGGGACCAGATCAAATTATAGCGCTTTTCCACTGCGTGGTAAGACTCGGTTCGGCACGGCTCGTTACGGCACAGCACGGTTCAGGTCGGTTTGCATTTCCAGTGCAGTTTAGTACCGCTTAAGAGTGGGCGGGATTATTCACGTGTCGTTATAGTTGTGCCGCCTCTACTGCCGTGGCATCATCGTAAACGCGCCACAAACAAACACACAACAAAGGAGCATATCGACGGAATGGTATTCTTAATTCTCGGCAAGTGGATGTGTTTAAGAGTAATGGACAAGCCTACGAGAATGCTTGGGATTTACCCGGCCAATCAGTGATCAGTAGAGTTAACACATCACGTTTTGGTAACGGTACGGATCGCTTGGAACCTCGGCCGAGGTGGTACTAAAAAGTGCCAGGTACCAGGTACTGTACCCAGTGGAAAACCCCCCATAAGTGAACCGTACTGAACCGTACAGTGTCTGACATCGTACTTGCAAGTTCACGAACCTCTTTAAAGTAATTTTTTGTGATCTCCGACTGGCGAATTCCAAATGTATTGACACTCATCGTACAATTAAACAATACAGTGATGCAACTGAAGTGTTATTGCATGCGTTTTTGATGAGACAAATGACAAGTTGGCATGTCACTGCTGAGATAATTGTAGGATATCAGAACGAATCAGGCAATTTAAGATTCGATCAGAATATGGTTGAAACACGAGGAGCCAAATTCCACAAACAGGACCACAAGACAATGTCATAAATCTGTCCAGATCCTGGCGCCACTAGTCTGAAGCAAGTCCACCAACTCGCAGCTTTGAGCAGCTCACAACATTAAAACAAAAGTACACTCCAGAAAGGACATTGTCAAATTTGGGGCAAATAACCAAGATTAATGGTCAAAGTCAAAGAGATGCACCGCGTGACCATTACATGTATATCTGTAATAGAAATCACAAGCTACAGACTTTCTTGGATTGGTTTCCCCCACCTAGAAGACTGAAATTTCTTAGGAGATCTTTTAACCTCTCTGATCTTCACAGAACATGTCCTTGTGTAGATGCACCAAAATCATCTTAAAAGGACTTAAGAGCAACTAATAATTTCTATGCATAACTCCATATTATGTATATAACCCACACATGTGACTGACGAGATGACATGTTGATAGATGACATTAGGGCTGGGCGATAATTCGATAACGATAATTATCACAAAATCATTTTCCTCGATAAAACGATATGAAGAGTTTCATTAAATGTTTGATATAATGATTATGCGCCAATAGCGGAACGAAGCCGCGCGACAAGTTTGAATCACGCTCAGTTTATCCGCTCGGATCACAGTTCAATCTGCCATGCGGCGTGAGCTCGTTTACTCTGTCACGTGATCACTGAGCAGCGCTGTGAAATCCAGTCAGTGTGAAGCGCTTGAATTCAGCGAAGAACATAAGCCGAACCTCCAGTGGGCAACGAGACGGTCAGAAGGCTTTTCAATCTGCACATCGCCATTATTTAACATGGATTTACTGCAGTAACACTCACTGCACCATGGCACTTTGGCAGTGTTGTGAACTTGGTTCTTCTAAAGTGTAGAAAACTCAGAAGAGAAGACCAGGAGAAATCGGATTGGATCGTCAGCAGGATTCTTTTTATTGAGAACACAAGCTGTTGGTAGCTGCAGTCATCGAAATCTCATCTTAAGTAACTTTACAAGGTTATTTTATAGGCATTTTTGGAGG
Source organism: Oxygymnocypris stewartii (assembly GCA_003573665.1). Taxonomy (NCBI): domain Eukaryota; kingdom Metazoa; phylum Chordata; class Actinopteri; order Cypriniformes; family Cyprinidae; genus Oxygymnocypris; species Oxygymnocypris stewartii. The sequence continues at coordinate 23,513 of QVTF01003433.1, forward strand.
TGGAGACAAATTCAAATAAAGAGACACTAATCCAATCAACCTAAACGAATCCACGTCTGGGCCAGAAAGCCATTTGCAGAACAAAGCTTGAATCTCTCAGTAGTCTGACTCATTGAACTTACCATTATCATAGAGACAAAGGCACAGCTGTCTCAAGATCAATGGTCAGGAAACGATCTCAAACATCTGAATTGCCTGACACTTTCTTAGTCAGGAAGTGAACATTTAAATACAATTTGTAATCCCACAATTCCCCCTTTGAGAGTTCTAATAACTCTCACAAAATACAAATTTAGACACTTAAAAGTTAATTCTTGTAACTTGTAATCGTTACAGGCACATTGTACATGTTCTGTGTTGCTTATATGTAATTGCATGCTGACACAGAAACAAAACATGCAATTAGGGTCCGTGAAGTTCTTACGGGTAATAATCTTTTCTGGTTGGAACTGTCATTTCCTCGTGAGAGGCGGGCGTCATTTGCTGAAAGAAACACTTGATACTGTGGATGCATAGATAGTACGCAAGTAGGAGAAACAACAGCAGAATTGCTATTTCCTTGATCCACAGCCAGGGTTTACCTAACAAGTTTCCGAACCATGAAGAATTATCTTCAGTCATCTGGTGTAATTTAGCTGAAAGACCAAGAATGTCTTGTTGGATTTTGTTCAAGTTCTCTGTTGGATCCATTAACCCGGTGCAGCATTCAGGACCGATAATGGTACAGGCTCCCCCTTGTGTTGCAAGAATGTAATCCAAGGCCACTCTGTTCTGTAAGATCATCATCTTGTGCGAGGCAAGAGTGTCCTTGATGTTGCCCAGGGCCAAAACCGTATCATTGGCCAATTTCTGTACAGAATCCGACAGGCTTCTGACTTGATCGAGAGCCTGCATGACACCATACGATGGGATTAATGCTCCAAGAGTTCTTGACCACCACGTTTGTACACAAGTGAGTCCTGGAATGCAGCCATTTTTGTTGGTAGAAGCTGAATTTTGTATATGTGGAGAACTTGAGGTGGAGTGTGTATTTTCTCTGATTTCTGGTAGGACATAAACCAGGGTGCACCTGCCATTGAATTGGCTGGGTAGGATGCTGTAGACAGAAGTCCCACATAACCACAAAGTGCCAGTCAGTGGAGGAATCATACACCACTGATTTATGGCAAAAAGTTTCGGTAGGGATGGGTTCCCGTAGAGACACTCTTTTAAATCATTCTCCTCTTTCGTATTTGATGTAGTAACGTACACATCGAATTCGGTTCTTCTTTCAATCACAAAGCTGCAACGTTCACAAGGAATTTCACCCAGTGTAGTCGATGCTGGAGCATGATTTTCCATGCACCAATAGAACATCCTTGGCATGAGTAGATCTGTCATGATGGGAGTAGCTGAAGTTAGGTTGCAGGATGGTAGTCCAGGAATGCAACACGAAGAAGCTGGAGGAATTGTTACGTTGTGACAAGTATCCTTGTTGTATAATCCACTGGTATGATGATCGAAAAAGGTACACGTATCACATTTGGAGATAGGGTGTGCCACCCATGGGATTCCTGCTCCTACTGAAGGTGCGTGCGGCATGCAAACGTTCTTTCCAGCAAACAAGGCATTTCTTGACATATTCATCAGCTCTAAGAATATGTTGTTTCTGGGGTCTACACTTTGCGTGATGTCCATGATGGTTAATAGTACGAAAATCTTGATCATGTTGATGGATGACTGAAGTTCCCGTATGTGGGTCTCTGCGTTGTGTATTTTTTTCTTCTTTCTTCTTTCTTTTCTCTTTCTTGTGTGATAGGTGGCTCGGCAATGGGTCTAGTTGTTTTCTAGAGTTTGTGGCTTCATCCGCAGGTGAGAAGGGTGGTGCATATGGATCTCAGGACAGCCATCAAGTGGTATCTGCACAGAGGAAGAAAGAAACACAAACAAGAGAGACCAACGGCACAGAGCAGTATTTGTTGTAGAGTCTGCAAACATTAGGGTTGTATCCTCTGTTCAAATATAGTCTGCTATTGTTGTTCCTTCTTTCCCTATTTCTCAATTCCTGCGACACCTAAAGAACAGTGAGGAAAGGATGGACTATTGGATGGGGAAAGGCCTATGAGGGAATCTTCACCGCAGGGTTGGCCCCTGAAGCCTGTTGCTTTCGATTCTTCCCTGGGCTCCTCACTGGTTCTTGTGTCTGTCCTATCCTATCCCTGCAGGGGGAGGAACAACTTTACAGTGTGACACATGAGTCCAAGTTTTCCTTCCCTGACACAATACTGCATATCCTGCTCGTCTGTTACCTTCAATAACTTGAGCTGAACCATCAACAAACAACTCCAATTCTGCGTTCTCTATGGGAGTTTCTGCTATTTCACTTGTCGCTGCATATGTAAGCGTAACACAATCATGAGTCATTTCGCCTTCATCCTCTAACACAAATTCAGTCATTGCAGACATCATACATGAGGATGGGTTCGTGACTGGTGCACGCTGTATAACAATATTTGGGGCTGTGAGAGTTGCTAACCAATTTCCCCAACGGGAGGAGGTGACAGAAGTGACTTTTGCTTGATTCATTAGTGCGGATACTGCGTGAGGGCATTTTACATTTACAGTCTGACCTAACACCATTCCTGATGAAGCCTGAAGCGCTAGATGAACTGCCTGTACTGCTCTGAGGCATGGGCCCATACCTTGAGCGACTATGTCAAGTTTACCGGAATAGTAATGAATTGGGCGTAAGCTGCCCCCATGATCTTGCATTAGACATGCAGTCATAAAGCCTAAGTGTTCATGGACATAAAGCACAAAGGGTCTATCAGATTGGGCAATTCCTAATGCTGGTGCTTGACATAGTGCTCTCTTCAAATCATTAAAAGCTTTGAGATGAAGTTCTTCCATACAAACAGTATCTGAATCTTTACCATGGCTTTTCAACAAATCATAGAGAGGCTGAGCAATCGAGGCATAGTCTTCAATCCAAGGTCTACAATAACCTGTTGTTCCTAAAAATGAGCGGAGTGTTTTAATGGTATTAGGCGGAGGTATGGCTTTGACTGAAGCCGCTCGATCCTGTGTAATGGATCTATTTCCTGCACCAATTATTTGACCCAGAAATGTGACTTGCTTTTTAGCAACTTGAGCTTTGTGAAAGCTGCATTTGTGTCCTTTTTATGCAAATAGTCCAACAATGATGCCAATTCAGTTTGATGTACCTCATGATCTGTTGAGGCAATCAAAATATCATCGACATATTGGATCATAGTGGACTGTTTTACCGGACATTCTGGGTCACACAAATCACGTCTGACAGCCTGATGATATATGGTTGGGGAGTTTTGAAATCCCTGTGGCAATCGTGTCCACTGGTATTGTTCATAGTCAACTGTGAAAGCTAACCATGGCTGGCTGTCAGAGTGCAACGGTACAGAAAAGAATCCATTAGACATATCAATTACTGAAAAAATCTTACAATCTAATGGTAAGCCATTACAAATTGTAGATGGATCTGCCACTAGGGGGGTGATTTTATCAATATGTTTATTGGCTACTCTGTAGTCTATTGTAAGTCTCCATGTCCCATTAGATTTCTTGATGGGCCATATGGGTGAATTACATGGACTGTTGGTTTTAACTAGCACTCCTTGCGTCAGCAAATTTTCTACAATAAGTTTGATTCCCTGTATAGCTTCCTTATTAATCGGATATCGTTTGGTGACCGGAGGTGGAGTTCCTGTCAATTTAACTGGTTCTACACCTGTCAACAACCCACAATCATCCTTGTCTTTAGCCCAAATTGGATGATTCTGTAAGAAAGCATACTCGGGAGGGGTTGCATTATTGGTAGAAATCTGTGCTGAGGAAATTTTTATGCTAGTAGATTCTGAGGACATGTCTAAAGTTAGATTTATTTGTCTCAGAAGATCCATGCCTAAAATTGCACCTGTATTTAATGGAGCGCATAGTAATTTTGTAGTCAGAGTTTTGGGCCAAATTGTACCTCTATGGGCGGAGTTTCATACAAAACAGAATCTTCACCTATTACACCAGTTAAACAAGTTTGGTTTTCTTGTATGGGATGTTTAAACCTTGTGCCAATTTTTGTAGGAATTACTGTAATTTCTGCACCTGTATCAAGCAAAAAAATCAATCTCTTTCTCTTTTATGCTACCTTTCACAAAAATTCTTTGGTCATTGTGTTGGATTACAGGGGAAAGGTAGCTACTCACAGCCCCAACAATTAGTTTTTTTCCTGGTCTTGTTGTGCTTTTAGAAGAGCCTGAACTAGCTGTACCACAGTTTCAGTGGTCACTGGCGGAACTACTTCAGGGTTGTGGGCAGGCTGAGAAGGAGCAGAATTATGCATAGCATTTATTTTACTATCTTGCAACTTCTTCCTACACTCTTTCTCCCAATGTCCTAATTTTCCACAGTATTTGCATTTGCTTTCTCTTTTAGACCATCTATTGTCTTGTTTCGTTGTGTTAAACGTAGCTGCTGCTACTCTTACTTTTGCCTTGACATCAGAATCTCTTTCCCATGTAGTTAACCTGTCTAGGTTACTTCTGAGAGTTCTGTTAGACCAAGTTAGATCTAAGAATGGTAAAGCTTTTCTGTATTCGGCTACAAGGCCATCTGACCAGATACGAACCAAGGGTCCCTTGTCATCCAGAACACCTTCAGGGTCATCAACAATTCCACTGTAAATTACAGCTGACTGACAAAATCTCTCAGTATATTCACTCACAGTTTCTTCCTTCCTTTGCACACAGGTAGTAATTCTAGACCAATCTATTTTGGGTCCTAAGATATTCTTTAGGATTTTCAAAATACCTTCTCTTAAATCCCCCTTACTGGCATTTCGCAGTTCAGAAGTAACAGCAGATTCAAAACTGTTGAATTCAGATTCAGTTAGGATTTGTGACATCAGCTGCGTGACTTCTGTCAACGACATGTCATAAAGACGCATTTTACTGATCAATGTTCTTCTAAATTCAGAAAAATGTGTGCGTGCTGACGGTAAACTCTGAGATAGTCTCTCTATATCTTTAGGACATAAAGCTTTGGCAGCAGTTTGTATTTGCACAACAGAAGAATGGAGAGGAACACCATCAGTGTCCTCAATCCCCTGAGATCTTCTCCTAGCCCCACACACATGGACGGAATTTACAGGCACATCAGTTACTGATTGGAGAGCTACATCTGTTTCAAAGAACGCTTGTAAATCAGGGTAAATGTTATCAGGCTGACTAACTTCCACATCAGTTTTTGCTGCAGCTTTCTTGAGGTTCAATTTCTTAGTCAAAGTGGATACTCTAGCACGGAGTTCATTGTTCTGTTTCTCTAGCTCTGAGTTACGCTGAGACTGTTGTGTCGCTAGCGTTACACTGAATTCTCTGTGACAACAGATAATGCCTTTCACATTGTTCTTACGAATACTTGCTCCTAGTACCTTTTACACTGACATGTTAATGAGCCGTGGCACTTGTTCCATGAGGGGGAGCAGAGACGGATGCTCAACTCGTGCGTTTGCATCTGTTGCAGTGGCAGGAGAAAGGCATACAAGGCAGGTCAAGAGAGCATCATCAAAATCAAATCGTTTCTTGATTTCCCCGCAGGCAACCTGTAGAAAGTTCTGACAGCGCACATAAAAATCGGTCAGATTTGCTGGCGCAATTTTTGCCTGCTGCACATGCTGCATCACCTTTATGCCCAAGTACATTGAGCTCAGTGCGATCTTTGGGCCATTATTGATGTCAATGTCTTTCAGTGGAGTGCGCATGACATGGTCCCTATCCATGAACGTCAGAAGCAGATCTTTGTAAGTCTCGCAGACCTTGCTTCTCAATGAAGTGATCACCACCTTTTCACTCTGAAAATACTGATTAAGATCTGTGAATTTTGGTAGGACCCATTCAAGGAAATAATAGAAGAGGCGTAGAGACTGGTCATTGAGTGAGTGAAAAATAGTCTCCGCAGCAGTAAGTCTGGCCTCAAGCCACTGATCTGTGAAAAAAAGACGGAGAGCATCCCATTGCGCAGACACACGTTTTACAACGTCGTTCAGTGACAGCCATCTAGTCTGTGACGGCTTGAGCATTTTGTGGGGCTGAATATGGCAAAAATCTTGAAATTCTCGGAGTTGCGCGATACGTTTTGCGCTGTTTTTGAAGTACCCATAAATGTTTCTGGCTAAATCCTCACACCTGCGAGGGAGTTGTCTGCATGCCTCGCTTGCGCAAAGGTGCAGTGAATGGCACACGCAGCGCTGCACTGTGATGCCTGGAAGATCACTCTTGAGGCGGCTGGAGACAGAGTTGTGTTTCCCCATCATTGTGTTGCAGCCATCTGACCCGAACCCCACAATATTTTCGAGTGGTACACCTGCATCAGTGAATGACTTCATCATCTCGGCGTAAAGTTGTTCCGCAGTGGCTCCCTCTCTAGCATGTCTGTGGTCGTCTGTGTTCGAGAAGAGTTGTACTAGTTTCCAAAACCTGGTCTGAATCTTCCTTGGTCCCTCATCAAAAAACGAACTACTACACACAGTGTGTTTACATTGCCTATGTCAGTTGATTCGTCAATCAAAACACTGAATTTCTTTCTTTTAATAATTTCTGTTAGACTTTCAGAATAACAATCCCCAATGACATGCTTGGTTATAGCAGTTGTCTTTGTGCGCCCAAGGGTAATATTTTGGGCTATTTGTGAATCGTGGAAAATATATTTTAAGACCAAGACCAAATGGTCTGAGATTCTCAGGGGTACGTTGTGCTCTGCCATGAAACCCTGTTAACTTGATTTCAGCATTCTTCACAGATTCATCTAACTTTTGTTTTCAGACGGTTTCTGTAGGCATTGTGCTATGGATCTTTGTGATGGGCTAGATTTTTCTTTTTATCTGTATGTTTCTTGGACTTTTCATGATTTTTTAAAACCGTGATCTCTGCCACCATTTGGACGTTGCAACAATGACAGGCTGCTTTCGCATCGTTTCCTGGGACAGGTTTTAGCCATCCTGCAAAAGTGGGGTCTTTTTCCCACTCTGTCCTATATGTTTGTGTGGCCTATGCTTACTTTTCCGCTGCTCTTCAGACCTCTGCTTTCCTCTTCGCCCCTCCACTGTCCTCACCTTTCCTTTCTGAACTCATTTTTTTTGGCACTTTACTGCTTCGTTTTGTTAACTGATAATTGTCTCTGTCTAAACTGAAACTGTCTTTCTTCGGCAGAAGAACGACTGAAAACTCTGAATTATCGTACATTATGGGATTTTTTTCCATTATTGATCGTACATCGTACAGAGGTCAAAATTATCGTATAAATACGATAATTATCGTACATCTGGCAACACTGAGCCCAATTGAGCAGCAACCGCCCAATCTGGCAACACTGGTTGTAAAGACCTTTGAAATAACGGAATCATTTGGCGAAGTGATATGTTCATGTAATGCGGTCGAGAAAGCTGCGTGGAACTACATTCGTCAGCCAATCAGATTCAAGCATTCAACGCCCCGTAGTATAAAGTTTAAATAATGAACTACACCTGTGATAATTGACTAACATTTGGTTAAAATGTTGGTTTAAAGGGACTGACAGAATCTTCTACAAAACAACCAAACATTACAGTAAATTGTTTTGTAACAAAGAAGCAAAACAGCTTATTCAAGGGCATCTGACAATTGTGCGTTTCTTTATTGGGATATATAGCCTAAAAAGGGGTGATTTGGGCTTTTTAGTCACATTCATTATGTACCTTAGAGGAATTAACCAAATATATCATATCAAAATCAAGAAGAAGCTATTTCTGTGACAGAAATAGCCTATATATGATGTTTCACTTTGCCATCATAACACAATTTATTCTGTATTGCACATTAGATAAAATAGGCCTATTTTGTTTACTTCGTTTACTCTTTGTGGTAACTGCTTAGTTAGGACTTTATCAATACTACTACTGCTAATGTTTGTAATATGCTGAAAATGAATGAAGAAACACACCAGCTTGTCAGTCTTACACAACTACATCTGGAAAACAAACATTTATTTCGTCAGGCAATGTTGAATAATATAGCTTGTGTTTTCTCAAGTTGTGATACACGGAAATCTTGCTAAGTCGCCTTGTTTCTTGTCAGAGAAATTTACCGTTAGAGTTACCTCATCTAAAACTACATATCCCACAATTCTGCTGTTTCAAACCGGAAGTTGTTCTACTTCCTGGATACTTTAAACTGTCAAACTAAACAATGGTGAAGATAAGAGGCTGAATAACACCTTCTGGCACAATCCTGGATAAAGTCATGCATTTTAACGGTAGAAACAAAGGTTAGTTGTCATTTTATCACTTTTAATTTCATGTAAACCGAATAAATGAGTTTCGCGAGTAACGTAAAGTATCAAAATACAGTCAGAGCTTCATCTATTCTAGACTCGATTGTAAATAATTGTAGGCAAACAGTGTTATTTATTTATTTATTTGAACCCTTTGACCACAAAATAAAATGCATTATTAAAACATACTCATTTCCATTTTTGATCATAATCATGTATTTAGTGAGTAGACAGTAGTTAATATTCCACTATGTTGTAGTACTGCTGTTTTATAGCCATGTTGAGTTTACGACTGCAAACAAAGGCTCATCTTACTTTGTATTTCTGTCTTGTTTCTAGTCAAAATATCTGGTAAATCTTAAATTAAGATGCATTTAGATTAGCAAAATTATGTAACATTCAGTCTTGTGTTGAGCGGAAAACATAAAACTAAATTAAGTGCATTTTGTAAGTATAAATATCTTGTTTTAAAG